>PJEM01005047.1:0-22920 GCA_004023845.1 Helogale parvula
GCTGGGCTGCTAGAGAGAGAAGGCAGGTGGGGGCACGGGACCAGTGGAGAGAGCTCCGATGCTGACAGGCTGGGGTTCAGAGCAGGGTCCATCTTAGTCTGCTGCGCACGTCGGTTCAGACCTCCGTCCCTGGCCTGGCTTTTCTGCCCTGGCCTCGGCTCCACGGCCTCGGGGTGTCAACCTCAGTGGCTGAGCACACAGGGTGGAGGAGTGAGGGCAGTGTAGACGACACAGGGCCTCCCACAGAGCCCCCGGCCATTGCCCCCAGTGCTCCCCACACCCCAGCAGGCGGCAGGTGCCCGCCAGGCGCGTGCAGGGAGACTGAGGGGTTCGCCAGGCCGCTAGGGGCTGCCCTGAGCGTCCACAGGCACAAGCGCCCCCACCGGGGCAGCCTGAGTTCCCGCCTTGTTGAATGCCTTCTGCGAGCCGGGCACCCTGTCCCCCCAAGAGTGAGAGGCCCCTAATGTGATCCCCGCTCTGGGGTCTAGCCGCGGAGACGCGGTGGGGCGCCTGCTTCCTGAGCTGGGTGCACCAACGGTACCCCCGCTGCGGCTGACGTGGGGCGGGGCCCACCCACCGCGGACAGAATGCCCTCACGCCGTCCTGGGGGTGAGGGCGCGGAGCGGCTCCTGTGGGAAGTAGGGCTTGAGCCCGGCCGCCTGGCCCTGTCTCCCGGGTCCTCAGCCCTAGAGTCTGGAACCGTTGTTCGCTTAACTTGCAGAGGGACCGTGGTGCTCAGAATAGCGGCCTTGCAAACTGCCCCGTGCCCTGCACATGCCCTGTGTGTGGTTCCCGGGGAGCAACTGGCAGGGAAGAGTGGGGCAGGATGGCGGTCTGCGCCGCGCCCTCGCCTGACCCGGGGCTGCTCCGGGCCCGCTGAGCCTCCCCTGCATCCTCTGTCCTCCCCAGCCCGGGGCGGTGTGGGCCATGGCGCTTTCCAGACCCCAGGGTGCAAGTGGACCGCATGTGCTGGCGGCACCACACGTCCTGTGACCCCCTCCCCGACCCCTGGTCCCTGTCTCCACGACTGGAGTCCCTCGAGGCCTGGCTGACGACACAGGAGGGACATTCAGGCCGGCTGCCAGTCGGTGCCGTGCCGAGGCGCACAGGTGGAAAGGAGGCGGGGCCTGGGCCGTGTGCGCGGGCCTCATCTGCGGGGTCCCCAGGCCCTCCATCTCCTTCTACGGGACCTTGCATGTCCACAGGCAAGGACATGTCTGCAGGAGTGTGTGGGTGAGAGAGCGTGAGGCGGCAGAGGAAGGACCTGCGGGCACTCAGAGACCCCGGCTGGACCCGCCTCCCTGGCGGTGACCTAGGCACCTGGTCCCCGCGAGGCACAGGGCACATCCCCTGGGGACGCTGGGCCTCCTGCCCTGTGTCCTGCTGGAGGTGCGCTGCAGCCCGGCCGCTGCAGGGGCGGCCACCTTCCTCTTCCCCATGCTGTCCTCCCCTGGGCCTGGCTTTCCCTGGATGTCATGGCAGCCGGGGGTACGGCCCCAGCAGCGGGGCCCTGCCCACGGCCATGCCAGGTGCCTGCGGCTGCCGCCCCATCCATGGGTCAGGCATCGAGTCCTGTTCCCAGCAGGCAGCGTGTGGTGGGGCGGCTGAAGGTGCCACCCGGTGCCCGACGGTTGTGTGATGGGTTGTCCTTTGATGGTTTTAGCGGGTCGGCCTCTGGGGGCTGTGGGGCTGGGCGGAGGGGTCCCGCCAGGAATGGGGTGGGGAGGAGGCCTTCCCACGTGGCAACTTTGCAGAAATGCACCGAGCCTCATGGGGGGTGCAGGCAGAGAACACAGCCCTGGGGGGGGGGGGGGGGCACAGGGGTCTCAGGTGTAATGGGCCACTCCGTTTCCGCACAGGTGCTCTGGGGACCAGCCGCTATTGCAAACTAGCCCGTTAGCGCTGTCGGGATGAGTGCTCACATACCTGTGTTTTCTCCTCTGAGGAGTAACACTGAAGAGAACGATCATGAGCAAAGTTATGCCTGAGGGGGTTGCTTTCCGCCCACGGTGTTTGCTAAAGTGAACTTCCGATGTCAGGGAGCCACGTGGAGAACATCCCCCAGGGCCCGTGGGGACGGCGGGA
The DNA here is from genome assembly GCA_004023845.1 of Helogale parvula. NCBI lineage: Eukaryota > Metazoa > Chordata > Mammalia > Carnivora > Herpestidae > Helogale > Helogale parvula. Next base: position 2,086 of record PJEM01005047.1, read on the forward strand.
CGGGGCGGATCCGGGCCTGTGGGGACGGTGGGATGGGGCGGATCGGGGCCTGTGGGGACAAGGGGGATGGTGGGACAGGGCGGACCCAGGGCTCCGGGGGGACAGGGCGGATCTGGGCCCGTGGGGACAGGGGGGACGGTGGGAGGGGGCGGATCCGGGCCTGTGGGGATGGGGGGACGGCGTGGATCCGGGCCCTGCCCATCAGCTGTGCAGTCTTGGGTCTCCTGGATCTCGCTGCAGCCGGTGTTTGCCGCCACGCTGACTGTTTTGGGGGAGCCGCTAGTGGGCACTGTGGTGGCCGTGCTCCCCGTGTGGCCACCCCGAGTGCCTGAGCAGGCTCTCTGCAGCCTGGCCCCTGTCTGAGGCAGAGCTGGGCAGGTAACTAAGGTCTGGGTGACCACAGGCGGCGGGGGAGGCCGCTCCCACCGGCCCAGTGAGCCTGGCTGTAGTTGGGGACAGTGGTGCCGGAGGGTGGTGCCAACTTCCACGTGGTCTCTGACCTGCCTGGTCTCGTGTTGCCGGTCCTGCCACACGTCAGGGCCGTGCTGCTGTGTCTGCAGTGACGTTCTGGCCTCAGGTCGTGGGAAAGAGCCGGAGGGACCGTGGGTTTCCCCGGAGCCCCTGCACCTGGAAGACCGAGCGGACCCCCGAGAGCAGTGGGAGCCCCCCTCCCTTTCCCTCGGGGCCTGGGACCCCCGCAGGGTCCAGGCAGACGCCGCTGACTGCCATGTGGGGAGTCCCGCGTCCTCACAGGCGGCGCCCGAGCTGAGCCGAGCGGGTGCCTGCCGCCTGTGCCATGCACACTCCTTGTGTTCACTTCTGGGTTTTTCTTCTTTTGTTGGTCAAAACTGGCATTCACCTTAGTCCTTCCGACTCAGCTTTAACATGCTGAACTGATCCCTGGCCTCTGTTGATCATTTTAACTCACCGTGTGCTTCAAGTGCATTAATTACACGTTATCACCTGAACCCCCACGTCCTCCGTATCAGATCTCTGTTTTTTGTTCTCTTTGCAGAGCGCTGACGCAGGGGTGCGTTCTGCGGAGACGCTCTGTCGCCTCAGTCAGTAGAGGACCTGCATTATTCTGCACAACTAACTTGACATTGTTTTGTTCAGAAATCTAATTCATTCTAGATCCTCGCGTCGACGTGAGATTCATCTGCAGCGTAATTAAAAGCATAACAAACGGCCCAGTGGGAGCCCAGGGTGCCCCCTCCCAGGCGCGTATTTAGAGCACGTGGTGGGCTGCGTTCTCTCTCAGTGACGCGGCTGTGGTGTCTGTGTTCTGCAGTGTGTGACATTCCTCTCTACGACATCTGTGACTACAACGTCACCAGAGACCGCTGCCGGGACCTTGGGTGCTGCTTCTACAGAGGCGTGTGCTTCGAGAGGGCGGTTCCCGGTAAGTGTCCCGCAGACCCCTGCCGGCAGGTCGCCGCCACCACTCCTGGTCCCCTCACTCTGCGGGCGCGTCAGCGGGAAGAGCAGCGTCAGAGTCAGTAGCGGGGGAGAAGCCGCCAGAGGAAGGCCACTCCTGGACGGAAGCCGCCTGATACAGGGAGGGTTCTCCAGGGACCCTGGGCACGCTGGGGGCGCGGGGACAGCCGATTCCGGGCGGGGTGGCCCCAGCCATGCCCAGGACCAGGCCCGCTGAGCGCGGGCGGTGGGGCCCTGCGGCCCGGGCACGAGGGCCAAGGACGAGCCCCGATGGGGCTTCTGCGCAGGCTCCCCACCGCTGAGGTGTGCACCCTGGCCCCTGGGGTCTGGGCTGTGCCTGGGAAGATGGGCGGCGGGAGCAGGGAGCAAGGAGAGGCCGCCCTCCGAGGAGGGAGCTTCCCGCAGGCGGGGAGGGAGCGGAAGGAAACGGGAGTCAGTTCTGTGGGAGAGGCAGGTGTGCGGGCCGGCCGGGCCCTGCGGGACGCGTGTGCCGATGCCGCCATCTGGGGTTTGCTCACACCCCACAGCTTTGGTCGTCTGCGCCTCTAGAAATTTTTCTTTTCTTTTCTTTCTTTTTCCTTGTTTAATATTGAGAGAGGAGCGCGGGAGCGAGACCCGGCCGGGGAGGGGCAGAGGGAGAGAGAGAGGACCCCAAGCAGGCTGCGTGCAGTCCACACAGAGCCCACACGGGCCTCAAACTCCCAAACTGTGAGATCAGGACCTGAGCTGAAATCGGGACTCGGACACTCAACTGACTGAGCCACCCTGCCCCTCGAATTTTCTAAATATTTCCAAACCGTCAAAGAATTCCACTTGACAGTTGATGTGTTTTCTTGCCTTGTTTGTGGCCCCTTCAGCAACGAGGGTGCTTGGCTCTAGGAGTGCCTGGAAAGGGCCGAGGAGTCTGCAGCGGGCGGCTGCTCAGCCCCTGCCCGAGGGGAGGGGCGTCCGGCAGCCCCGACGCTGTGGGCCAGCGCGTCCCGGGCCGCTGTCCTCTGTCCCCCGTCCCCAGGGCAGCGAGTCACACTCGTGCCACGTGACTTGGAAGGGTCTCTTCTTGTGTCCTCCTCGGAGCCCTGGGTGGGCCGAGCCCCGAGAGACAGTGTGGCGTCTCCCTTCTCACTCCGGCCCCGGGAAGGCCTCGCAGGTGAGGAACAGTCGTGACTGGTGACTGGGGGCCTGGACCCTGCCTGAGCCGGCGCCTTCGAGAAGAAGGTGATGTTTTGGACAGAAGGATTCAAGAAGCGAAGCGTCAGTGGGATCCTGGCCCGCCACGCTGGGGCACGTGTCTTGCTTTGTGGGGAAGAGTCGACACTCAGGGCTGAAGAAGAGGACGTTTGGCTTCCTAGGAGGAGGCGCAGTCAGAGGCCATGAGAAACGCCCCTGACGGCTGGGAAGGTTTTCTGAGGACCATTCTCTTCCGGATCTTGACCTGGAAGCCTTGGGTCCAGACCTTCACTACTGATCTCCGGGAGACCCCGGCTCCCCGAGGATCCCACACCGTCCCCTCAACCTGCAGATAGAAACAACTGGAAGTTACCTCTCTTTTGGCTGTTACCTTCATTGAGATCGAATTCCCATAAAATTTACCCTTTTGAAGTGCACAGTTCATTGGCTTTCGGTTTATTCACAGAGTTGTGTGACCATGCCCACTGCCACTTCCAGAGCGTTTTTGTTACCCCAGAAGAGACCCTGTTCTCCTCAACTGGATGGTCCCCGCCCCCCCTCCAGCCCCCCGGCTGCGGCCCGTCGGCTGTCCTCATCTGGACATTTCATATCCGGGGAATCCTGTAGTACGGGCCTTGTGTGGCTGGCTTCCTGCACATAACGTTTTCAAAACACACCCACGGTGCCGCACGGGTCAGTTGTCTGTTTATTGTGGGTGTAAGAGCTCTTTGTGTGTTGTGGGTAGTAGACCCTCAACACATACGTGATTTGCAACTACTTCCAATCTGTTGGTTCTTTTCACCTTCTTGACAGAGTGTCTTTGAAGCACAAACCTTCTTAGTGTTGACGCTGCCTGGCTGGCTGGCTGGCTGGCTGGCTGGCTGGTTCTTTGGTGTCGTAGCTAAGAAACCGTGTCTAATCCAAGGTCACAGTGATTGACATCTCTGTTTTTTTTTTTTTAATGTTTATTTCTTTTTTTTCCCATAATATTTTATTGTCAACTTGTTTTCCATACAACACCCAGTGCTCTTCCCCACAAGTGCCCTCCACCATCACCACCACCTCTTTTCCCCCCTCCCCCTTCCCCTTCAACCCCCAGTTCTGTTATTTTTTAAGAGGTTTATAGTTTTAGCTTATACGTTCACGTCTTTGGTCCATTTTGAGTTAATTTTTTTACATGCTGTGACGCGGGGATCCAACTTCATTCTTTTGCACATAGATCTCCAAGGGTCCCGGCACTGTTTGTTGAAAAGACTATTCTTTCCCTGTTGAATTGCTTTGGCACCTTGTTGAATCAACCTGTAAATGTGAGCTTTTGTCTTGGGACTGTTTCATTCCACTGAGCCTGGATCACACAATTTTGATTAATGTAACTTGATAATAAATGTTGAAATTGAAAAGCACAAGTTGTCCAATTTTGTTCTTTTTTTTAATGTTTATTTTTGAGAGACAGAGCGTGAGCAGGGGAGGGGCAGAGAGAGAAGGAGACACAGAATCTGAAGCAGCTCCAGGCTCCGAGCTGTCAGCACAGAGCCCGATGCAGGGCATGAACGGCATGCAGGGCATGAACGGTGAGATCATGACCTGAGCTGAAGTCAGACGCTCAACTGACTGAGTCCCCAGGCGCCCCAAAGTTTGTTCTTCTTAAAGGTGGTTTGGTTACTGTGGATTCTTTGCATTTCCATGTTAGGATCATCTTGTCAATTTCTGAATAAAATGCCATCTGATATTTTGATAGGGGTGTTTGTGTTGAGTCTCTAGATAATAATGTTCACTTTGATCCACGGACAAGGAATGTCTTTCCGTTTATTTAGGTCTTTTCTTTCTTTCCATAATATTTTATAGTTTTTAGTGTACCAATCTTGTATTTCTCTTGTTAAATTTATTCCTAAGTTTTATTCTCTCTGATGTTATTGTACGTGGGTACACCTCCTGAGTTTGGTTTTCAGGTTGAACACACACAAGGAAATGGAAGCTCCCTAGACATAGACATAGACATAGACGGACATAGACATGCAGTGACTTTGGTACATGGACCTCGTCTCCCGCAACCTTCTTGGGCCCCTTTAGTCCTTCTCATTTCTAGTTGATTACTCAGGATCTTCTAGATATGAGAGTGTATGATCTGCAGATAGAGATCATTTCACTTCTCTTTCCCGCACAGTTGGTCTTATTTCATTTTCTGGCCTAGTTGCCCTGGCTGGAAACCCCCTGATCCTGCTCCTCAGTGAGGATGGACTCCCTTATCTGGGTCCTGGTCTTGAAGTTTTCGATATCTCGTCACTCAGTATGCTGGCAGCTGTGGGTGAACCAGAGGCCGTCTGTCGGGCTGAGGAAGTGCCCTTCTTTTCCTACTTCCTGGAGTGTTTTTATGAGGAAAGAGGTTGGATTTTATCAAATTCTTTTTCTGCATCGACGGGCATCTTAGCGATGCTCCGTATCTCTACCGCAGATTTGAGTTCCTGTCCTCTCGCCTGCAAGGACCCCCGTCCGTGTTTTTGTAGGACAGGTCTGCGAGTGATGAATTCGGTTTTTATCGGGGAGTGACTTTACCTGTCCTTGAAGGACAGAGTTGCAGTGTGTAAAACTCCTAACTGGCCGTCTTTTCCTGTCAGCACTTTGAATGTTTCCTCCTCTTGCCCTCTGACCTCCGTGGTTTCTGGTGAGGAATCCGCCTTTAAATACTCAAACACAGCACGCGTCTTTTGTTTTCAAGATTCTCTTTTGGCTGCGTGTCCTGTATCTGGGTGGCTCTCTTTGAGTTTATCCTAATCAGCAAACTTAGGACGTTTCGCCATTTCTTCAGACATTCTCCTGCCTCTCCGCTCCCTCTGGGACGCCCATCGTGCGTATCGGGTCCCCTCCACAGCCCCTGCTGCTCTGTGAACTTTTCTTGATCCTGTTTTCTGTTATCAGACTGGATGATCTCAAGTGGCATGTCTTCAAGTTTGCAGATTCTTTCTTTAGCCCACTCAAGTCTCTCGAGCTCTGTTCTCATTTCTGTTATCTTCTCAATGCCAGGGTTTATATTGTGTTCTTTAAAAAAAAATGATTTCTGTGTATTGGTGTGCGTCTGCTTGGTGAGGTATTATTCTCATACTTTAGCTCTTCAGATGTGGTTTTCTTTAGTATTTTGACTGTATTAAAATTTTTTTAATGTTTATTTATGAGAGAAAGAGAGAGGCAGACCATGAGTGGAGGAAGGTCAGAGAGAGAGAGAAAGGGAGACACAGTAACCAAAACAGCCGCCAGACTCCATGCTGTCAGCACAGAGCCCCGATGCAAGGCTTGAACTCGTGAACTGCGAGATCATGACCTGAACCGAAGTTGGACGCTCAACTGACGGAGCCACCCAGGCGCCCCTCTTTTGACCGTATTGAAAGTAGCTGATTTTGCTTAGTGATTCCAACATGTGATCCTCCCCAGGGGTGGTTTGTAGGGATGGTGTGTGTGTGTGTGTGTGTGTGTCTGTGTGGTCGCAGGTATTCCTTGGCATATCTAATGTTTTCTGTTGAGAACTAGACATTTAAAAATGTGTGGCACCTCTGAAAATTATGTTCTCCTGTCTCCCCAAAGCTGTTTTCGTTGTTAAATGACTGTTCTGAACGAATTCTGTCATCTGTCTTCTTCACGGCGTGTGGCGGCGCCGAGGTGCCTGGAAACACGGCCTCATGGCCGTCGCTCAGGGGCTCTCGTGGGCTGGCCACACCTCAGCGGCCGGCCAGTCTTAGCCGCGCCTTACCCTTCACACCATGTTCCCACGGAGCCTCGCGTCCGGCCACCGGTGAGAGCCTCGAGCCTCGGGCATCTGCTCCGCACGCGCACGGCCTCGAGTTACGCCCATCGCCTGCTGGGTTCCAAGGAATGTGTCAGCTTTTCAAATCTCCCTACAGCCAGACAATTCCTCAGATTTTCCTTTTAAGCTATTTGGTCCATCTGTTGTCTGCCCCCAAGTGCCATCGGTCCCTTCAGCTGTCAGGATTTTCCACAGTTGCCTGAGAGAAAGCTGTTTACCCTGACGTAGCGCCAAGTCCGGTCAAAGACAACCTTGCGAGCAAGAGCTTCTAGTGAAGTCGCAGGTGGCGCAATAATGCCGGTGCTTTGGGCCCGCCCCACGCCCTCCACTGGCGCCAGGCTGCCTGTGGTCACATGACTGTGGGCTGCTGGTTCAAGACTCCCGTGGGACTGGAGGTGAGCGGGAGTGGGACTCGGGCCAGTTAAAATGTCCACAGGCCACTGTTCTTAGTGACGGTCATCTCTTCATCTGCAAGCTTTTGATTGGCTGCATTTCCGAGTGCTGAAAAAGTTGATTCTGACGAATGTTGCCAGTATTCTGACTGGTTTTGCGGAGGAGGGATTTGGGGGTGGGGGCAGGGATTCTTTTCTGCCATTTTTTCTTTTCCTGATGTCACACTGGAAATTCTGGATCTCCTTCAAGGGAGATGGCAGCTGGAAAGGGGGCACACAGATTCAAGGTGCCGTCGCTTCTGTTTCCATCTGTCCCTTCCCTGAGCCTCTTGTCAGGAGACTTTTACCCGGGAGCTGGCCATTTTGCACTAGTTAGCATGCAGTTGAGACCTTGTTTATGGTAATAGTACCATCCTGTGCCCGTAATTCATTTGAAAAATGAGCCTCATTCTTTACAACACCTGACTTACTAGTGTCTGTAAGGAGCCCAGAAAAGAACAGAAACTCTCAAGAGTTTTTTGTCGTGGAAGAGACCTCCCTGCTCTCTGGGTGGGGCTGGCGTTTCTGCATGGAGACCAGCGTTTTCCCCTCCGTCCTTCCTGTTCGTACAGGAGCCGCATGGGCTGCGCTTTTTTTTTAACTTCTGACTTGTCTCGCGCTCGGGGGCCGGGCCGTCCTCGGGAAGAGTCAGGGCAGCGCGCCCTCCGTTTGGGCTCTCGCCGCGCCCTCCGGTGTTTTCGGTTCCCTGACGTCTCCCTCATTCAGGGCGGCGCGTGAACCTTGGCGCTGTGCGGGTTGTCGTGTTCAGTGACAGGGTATTATGAGTTCTTTGTGCACATAATTCTATGTTAGGAAAACCTTTCCCCGGCTTCTTCGGTCGGCTGGTGTGAAGTGCATACGGTGGTGTGGCGTCATCTGTACTGTTAAGAACATGAACTTGGGGAATCAGCATTCGATCTCTGAGAACGAACTGGGACTTCAAAGAGAATGGCTTGTCGTCACTCTTCAGTCCCGATTTAGGGCACGTTATTCAACCTGTCACTTTTCCCAAGTGTTGACTTCTCTGTTTCTTCCTGGGACTTCACGGAGATGATTCCAAAACTTTTAACTATCTGGGGGCGAAATTACCAAGAGATTTCTTAAAGAAAATTATATTTTTTCAGTGGCTGCCATTTCTCAGTGACCAGGCTTCATGCCTGGTTTATGATAAACCGCACGTGTTGTTTATGGCAAATCGCGTGCCGGCAGCCCCTGCGCAGAGAGCGCCACGGAGGCTCTGCGTCTGCCTCCAGGGCCTTGACACCAAGGACCAAAGTACTCGTGTGTGTAAAGATGTGGAAGATACACGAGACTTGAGTGCTCACACATGGTCCATGTGCGTGTGTCTGACGGCTTCACTCACGTAAACTCTGATTTACTCCAGGACCTGAGGCGCCCACTGAGGAGAATAGGTCCCCCGGAGCTCAGGATTCGAGGGCTCCTTTCTTGTCCCTTAAAAGCTCCTGGTTCACTCCCTCACTTTGGTCATTGTATTTAGTTCATTCGGTGTCACTTAAAATGTACTTTCTCTGAGCCAAGCCCTTTGCCTGCACTCTCGTATTAGTTTTTACTGCATAACAAATTGCCCAGAATTTAGCTAAATAAGGTCACATTCGAGGTACCGGAGGTTTGGACTTCAACAGATTGCTCAGGGGGACACGATTCCTAAATCGTGTCTAAACTGTCTACAGTGACAGCTTAGAGGCTTAGTTGGATGGTGTGGGGCTTGGCCACTCATCTGAGGGCTCGACCGGAGCCAGAAGGTCTCCGCGGTGGCTCGCTTTGCGGGTAAGTGGTTCTAATGGTTAACAGGAATCCTTTTCCATGCTGTGAGGTCTGCTCCCCGTCCTTATGACGTGATTGTCTCTCACCAGAGTGAGTGACCTGAGGGAGCTGGGTAGAAGTCACAGTGACACTTTGTCCTAGCCTTGGAAGTTACACCCTGGCTCAGAGGTCAGCCTTGTGCCACCTGGAGGCACCTACACCCGCGTGTGAATGCCAGGAGGAAGGCCACCCCACAGGCCAGTTGTTCTAGCCCTGGAGGACAGGTGAACTCATTTCCGTGGGGAAGGCATCACCGAGAGGAGCAGCCAGGACATCAGAACAGAGCTCGCTGCTGGGCTCACTGCTGTGGCGTGCTGGTGACCTCAGAGGCCAGCCCCGTTCCCCTCCGTCCTCTCCCTGACACGCTCTGGACCACGGAGCACCCTTCTACGCCTGACCATCCCTTACTGAGCGCATATCTGCACGAGAAGATGAAGTGTTTGGGTCACGACCACTGAGCCGTCTGGCTTCCGCCCCGTGGAAAGGACCCTGGAGGCCCCGTCCGGAGGGTGTAACCCCCCAGCGTCACCCTCCTGCGCCTGGGTGGCGGCTTGCTCGGCAGCTACTGCTCGCTTCCGTTGTGGGTTAACTTGTGTCCCCCAGTGATCTGTCCGCGCCCACGCCTCTGGTTCCTGGGACGTCACCTTATTCAGATACCAGTCTCTGCAGGTGGGATTAGTTAGGATAAGGTCACGCTGGAGTGGAGGCCCTTCCAGCACGACCGGCGTCCTGCCCAGAGGAGCCCGAGATGGACGCACGCAGCGCACACAGGACAGTGTCACGCGAAGTCACGTGGGAAGATGGCCCCGGATGACGAGGCGGAGCACGGGTGACGCATCTCTGAGACCAGGACACCAGGGGGCGCCGGGCCCACCAGGCGCTGGACAAGGCAGGAAGGATCCCCCAGAGTCTTGGAGGGACACTTGGGCCTCGGACTCCCACCTCCAGAACCGGGGGACTGTACTTCTCTGTGTGTTAAGCCGCTAGTTAGCGGTGCCTTTTTCTAGCTGCCTCGGGACACGAATGCCGCTCCCGAGGATGTGGCGTCCAGTAGTGTTCTTACCGGGTAAGGACAGGCGAAAACGGTTTAGGGGAGGAGGTAAGAGGCTTGAAGCACATCCCGTCACTCAAGGTAGGGTCTGCAAGGAAGCTGGTCTCTGTCCCTGAGAGTGAAAGCAGTGACAGAAAAGGCCGTGGTGATATGGTGCATGCGCTACCCGCCGGCGGCTCGGACCCCCGGTCCCCTGAACCCTTTCCTCTGCCTGGCGGAGGCCGTGTTGGGTGGAGGGCTCCTGCCAGAGCATGCTTGTGGGGGCCGCCTGGGCACCGGGAGCCATGGAGACTCCCACGTCCATCCCAGCCTGGGAGGGAGAAGCTTCTGGCACGGAGGGTCCCCGAGGGAAGGCTGGGCCTCGCCTGCACCTGCCTCACAGGGGTGGCAGGGGGCCCAGAACTTTCCTACACTGAGAAACACGGGAACCGGGGCCGCCTGCCCCTTCCGAGAGTCACCTCGAGGCCTTGGCTGTCCTGTTGGGCTTGTCTAGGGGAGACGTGGGCAGTGCGGGGACAGTGGAGCCCTTGTTGGTACAGAGGGGCCTGGCCGTGGGCAGGCTTGGGACAACTCGCCTGAATGTGGAGGAACCGTTCCCGGGAACTCGGAGGAGGGAGGCCAGGGTCACGGGTGGTGAAGGGGCTTTTCTAGAGGAGGCCGGGGGCTGCTGCACCACCGTCTCGTGGGCGGCCCCCAGCTGGCCTCTCTGTGGCACGCAGGGAGCCTGTGGCAGTGTCTCCAGGGGGGAGCGGAGGTGGGGCTGCGCAGGTGGGGGCACCGCCCACCCCACAGCGGGGCTGACTCTTACGACACACTGTTTTCCAGTCTACGTGCAGGTGTTTTCCGCCTTGATCGTGATCATCTCCGGGGCCTTCGTCATCACTATCATTTACAGGTCAGTTGTCTCCCCTTCTGAGCTCACGCAGAAGGTGGGGCATGGGTCGGGGGTCCTCTACGGGCCTGAGCTCCTGACAGCACCCCTCCGCCAGCGTTTAAAGAGCACCCGCACCTTCAGCCCCCTCCTTGCCCCCGTTTGCCTGTGAGCACCCTGCCCAGGGTCTGGTGTCACGGTGTAGACGTGTCCTCAGACACGAATCTGGCCTCTCCTTCTGGTGGGGAGGACACAAGGCCGTGGCCGCTGGTGGCTGCCCTCAGGCAGGCCTGGACTCCACGGTGCCACTCGGGGCCAAGGTCCCCCCACCCACAGGCCCCCTTGTGACATGGAGAAAAGCCAGTGAGACTAGTCAAGTCACTCTGTCCAGCAGCAAGGAAGACCGGTCCCCTCCTCTGGTGGCGGGTGACGTCCTGCATGAGCTGCCTGCACAGTCATACCATCCCTGTCCCTGTCCTCGCCCTCGGGAGTCTGGATGCCACACACGATCATGTGTTCGGAGCATACATGAGAAACTCACCTGGGGCCTATTAAGGCAAAGCACGACCCTGAACCCTGAACCCTGAACCCTGTCTTAGGGGGACGTCCTGGTGGAGGACTGGGTGGCCCGTCGGTTTTCCATCTTTAATTTCTCTGATGGTGACAAGGAGTCTTTTCCCACCAGAGTCGTTCAGGAGAGCAGGAGGAAAAAGGAAGTCCCCACAGAACTGCCGTCTGCCAAGCCCAGTAACCCAGAGGGGTGGGCGCCCTCCGGCAAGCAGGTGGGGTCCCAGGCCGGGAGTGCAGAGCCGCCGAACAGGAGTGAGCACGGCGAGGAGGAGGAGGAGGAGGAGGAGGAGGACGGTGAGATGGAGGGCCGTCCCGCACAGGCCCCGCTGAGGGGGCTCACGCGCGCGGGGCACGTCCTGGCGGTGGCGCGGGGCCGCGGCCACTGCCGTGACGGCCCGATGGTCTGCTGCGGGTGTCCGAGGGGGACGCTTCACAGAACGCGGGGCGCGGTGGTGTGTGAACCGTCTCGGAGGGCGCTGGCTCTAGTCGCTTTCCCAGGCGAGCACCGGCTGGGTTCGAGAAGGAGGCGCCCTGAACGGTCAGCTCGGCCTGAGGCGGGGTCTGTAGGGACGCGCCCTCTCTGGGTCTCCCCTTACCCGTTAGTCACCAGGACCTGGGTTTACTGGAGCCGTCAGGAAGCGGAGGGGCTGGGGGTGGGGGAGGCCTCCCGAAGTGTCCCTGAGGATCTGACGCTTGGCCCTGACGGAGCCCTGACTGAGTCGGGTCTGAGCTGCGGGCCTCCCCACGGGGCAGGGTGTCCCCCCATAGGGGCCCTTTCTGCAGCGCGAGGCCACGAGGAGCTGTGCTCTCCTTGGGTGACAGACAGGGCAGCACAGACCCACTGACCTGACTGGTCTGATTGTTGCCAGTCGTGGGCACGGGCCGGAGGCCGTGGCTCAGGTCTGTGTTCAGAAGACCCACTCTCTCTCTCTCTCAAATCCAGCAGCGCCGGCAGTGACGGTGGACAGACTGACCGAGGACTGAGGCCGTGGGGCGGGCAGAGCAGAGACTGACATGAAGCGCCCCAGCGGCCGACCGGCGGTGAGCGTGGGAACAGCATTCGTGAGCACAAGATAAAGGGCTTTAAATGCTCCTTGTTCCGTGTGGTCGTCAGTGTCGCTCTGTCTTCGGACAGAGACACCCTGGGAGCCGTGCACGCGTCCGCGGGAGCTTCCAGAGCTCAGCGGTGCCGGGGCCCAGGCGGCTCCGAGCAGCTCCCGGGCCAGGCCACCGCGCCCCTGCTCAGAAGACGGCGGGCTTGTCGCTCTGACTCGCGGGAGCTGAGGGCCTGCCGGGTGGCTAGCTGTGCCGGCAGGGGTGCGGCCCCCACCCCGGGGGGCCCCGGGCAGCCCTGCGGCTTCCTCACAGCCCCGCTTCCACGACAGGGCGCCACGCGTGGGTGCTGACCGCGGGAGCGCGGCCCACGGAGCCCTGGTCTTGGAGAATCTGTCTTCTGCCTCGGAAACGTCGGGGGCTTAATGTGTGTGTGAGCACGTGTGTGTGTGCAGGCACCTGGACACGCGTGCTCACGTGCGTGTGTATCTGTGCTCACACGTGCGTGTTCTCACGCGCACCGTGTTCTCAGGCATGCGAGCACGCGTGTGTACACAAGGCCTGCGCACCTGTGCGTGTCTGCATATCTGTGTGTGCATGCGTGTCTGTGTATGTGTGTGTATGTACATAAACAAACCAGTTGATCATACGTTCTGCTTAAAGGGGCGACCGCTCAGCCCCGAATGTCAGGGCAGGCCCGTGGGAGGGCGGGTGGGCAGGGCCCGGCGTCGTCAGCTCTGGGGGTCCCCGTGGCGGCTCCAACCTGGTTCCTGCTCTAAGGGCTTCCTTGTCAGAGCTGCCTTGGGTCCCAGATCATCCACTCCAGTGAGCCTCACACTTATTTAGGGGAGCGGAAGGAGCAGGGCCCCCAGGCGTCCGCACGCCGTGCACAGAGAGAGCAGGGGACACATGTGCCATTCCGTTTCGCGTTGTCTTGAGAAAGCGACATGGCCGAGCAGAGGGGAGCTGGCGCATTCTGTGCAGCCCCAGAGACCCACATGTCTTCCTCTGAGCACCCTGGCGGTGCGGAAACAGGAGTGGTGACACGCTGCCCATGCCCTTTGTGAATCTCCGGTCTACACTTTGAGAGCGTCTCAGGTCACACTGGCCCCGTCTTCAGGTGGCTGCGTGTGGCCAGGGGCTGCATGTTGGACGGTGCAGGAAAGGGGCTGCGTCTGCCCGAGTCCGGCCCACGCTGCCCTGCGCACTGCCTGGGGCAGCGGCGGGTCCCACAGGTGCCCGTGAGCCTCCCTCCCCATGCGGGGTGACAGTGTGACCTCCGCCCGGGCTGGGAAGGAGCGTTCGCAGGCTGAAGCCGAGCAGAGGAGATTCCATTTGCGGGACCAAGTGTCTGCTCGTGGTTCACCGCTTCCTTAAGTTCTATTACAGAAAACACGAAACATTCAGAAAAGTAGAACTAAACCACTTGCGTCCCCGTGGCGACAAATGACCACGGTGAGCACTTGATCACAGACCCTGTCTTCTCCAACCGCACGGGTTTTGTGACAGGAGCACACACTGGCCTTCGCTCCTGTGACGGTTTAGCTTCTGTGTCCCCCTGCCTGGGCCCCGAGGTGCCCAGGTACTCTCTTGAATGTTAATTAACATAATTCCCGACGTGTCTGTGAAGATGTTTCTGGGGTGTATTGACATTTGAATCAAGCGGACCGAGGAAAGCAGATGGCTGTCCCTAGCGTGGATGGGTCTCATCCAATCAGTTGAAGGCCTGAACAGAATAAAAAGGCTGACTGTCCTGAGTGAGAGGGAATTCCTCCTGCCCGACTGCCTTTGAACTGAGATGTTGTGCTGCGTTTTCCCTGCCTTTGAACTGAACTGAAAGATGGGCTTTCCGGGGTCGTGAGCCTTCGGGTCGGAACCGCCCTCCTCGTGTCCAGGTTGCTGATGACACGCACGGGACCTGCCAGCCTCCGTAACTGCATGGGCCTGTTCTTTAGAACCAACCTCCCACTGGCTCTGCTTCTCTGGAGAACCCTGACCAATACCCCTCAGTAACAAAGAAGGGGGCCTCAGCCCACAGAGATGTCTGGTCTCTGTCTCTGGTGCCTGGGACTTTCCCCAAGGACTAGACATGTCTCTGGGACTCAGGATGGCACCCAGACAGTTGCCGCTAACACGATGACTCGGAACGGAGTCGGCTGCACCAGAGACGCGGGCTGTCAGCCTGAGCCCTCAGAGAGAAGAGGGCTGGAGCTTGAATTCAGCCACACGCAGGGCAATCAGTCATGTCTGTATAACGAAGCCCCAGGAAACGCTAGGCATGGGGCTGGGCTGAGTGTCCCCTGGCTGCTGACCCGCGTGGATGTGCCAGGAGGGTGGTGCATCCTGAAGGCAGAGAGGCAGCACCTGTGGGACCCTCCACCTCGTCTGTGCATCCCTTCCCTTGGCTGTCGGATCCTCTTGTTACAGTGAAACTCGAATTTTAAGCATAGTCCTTCCCCGAGTGCCGTGGGTTGTTCTGGCAGACCGTGGTGCACAAGGGTGGTGGTGAAGATCCCCAGCTTTGCAGCCAGCTGAGTGTGGGTGCTGCAGGGCCCCTGGCCTGCAGCTGGCCCTGGAGTGAGAGCAGGCTTGCGGAAGTGGGTGCCCGCATTGTGCAGTGTGCCTAAACTGCTTGGTGCTCTCTTCCTCATTCACTGCTGGATTTTGCCCCCGGGGCCTCCCACCGGCTGCTTCCGCTGTGGAGACTAGAGCCCACGTTCTCTTTACCCTCATCATCCTGGGAGGGGACAGGCCCGGGAAGGGTCCTGTCAGGCTTGTCAATGCCCAGAAGGGTGAAGAGACCTCACTAGGTCATGCAGAAGGTCGGGGAGGCCCATCTGGTCTCGGGGGAGCGGAGGCCAGGTGGTCTGGGCCTGAAGGAAGCCTGCAGCGCTGGCCAGGGCATCCCGTCGGAAGTGCTCGTGTGTCTTCTGTTCGCGCTGCCCTTTGGGCTCGTTGTGTTCTTGGCCATCTGCGACAGGCATGCCACGAGCCTGCCCTCGTGGAGAGACCCAAACCCTCTTCGATCGGCCCCCGTACGGCCTGACAGATTATGGAATAATTCTCATTGTCCTCACTTGTCTGAGAATAAAACACTTTATTCTGAAAGTAAGGCAGCATGCACTAGCATCTGATCTTTTGATGAAGCAAAGAAAAGCTGGCTTATTTTTAGATCGTGAACTTGCTGTTAAGTCTTAGTTTGGATCCCGTGTGTTTAACTGCCTGGAACGCGTTCCCTGTTCCGTGGGTGTTGATGTGTCACCCACGGGACCCAGCACTTCCCGGGTCCAGTCCATACAGCGACCGCTGCTGCTGGTTCCCGAAGAGGAAGAAGTCCGAGCTGAGTCTTTGGCTCGCACTCCCCTTCCCTCCCAGGACGCCCCACAGTCTGTCTCTTTGTGGTGCTTTCTAGGCTGCAAGTAAATAGACTTTAAAAAAAGAACCTCAGTCTCTTGCCTTCCCAGACGGATTTTAGAAATTAAAGGTAGGTGCTTAGAATAAATTCCCCAGAAATCACTCTGCTGTGAGGTCACCGCACAGCTCGCGGGAGAGTGAGCACATTTAATCTTCACGTCTACGGCCATCTCTGCGAGCGGGGGGTTCTCTGGAGCAATTGGCCGAGGAGTGGTGGGGGGACATGGAGGGGAAGGGTCCACAGGTGGGGTGGGTGGGGACAACCAGGGGACAGAGGTGGGGCTGGCTCGGGGTCTCGGCCTGGCCGAGAGCGGCATGAAGTCGGTTCTTCAGGCTGAGCTGGGAGCCGGCCTCCCACAAGCACCCACAGGCGCCGGGTGCGATCTGTCAGACAGCGTGCGCCCGGGTACATGGAGGCACACGGGGCAGCGAAACTGCTGCAGGCTTCGGATAAAGCACCATCTTCCGCTGGGAGCGCGGATTGGCGAGAGGCAGAAAGTCAATCCCTGGGATCCCCAGAACCTGTGCAGGCGTGAGTCACTTAGCGGGCACGACACTCGGGGTCCCGGAGGCGGGCCGGCCGGTGCCCTGGGTCCTGAGAAGCTGAGTCGCTTCTGAGTCAGATTGACAAGACTCCTGTTCCTGAGGTCGCTTGGAGGGTGGGAGCCCACTCAGGACCACCAGTCTCCCTCGTGGGTGTGGTGAGGTGCTGGCTTCCATTTCTGGGTAAACTGGCTCTCGGTACCCAAAAGGGAGAAAAACCCTCCACCCTTTACTTATGCATTTTCTCACCCCAGCACTGCAAAGCCTTTTCTGCAGCCAATGCGAGGAGAACGGTTGCTGCCACGCTTCTGGGCTGTGGAAGAGACGGTGGGAAATTAGTATAACTTCTTCCTCGAGTGTTTGGTCAGATTCACTGGTAAACCTGTCTGGATCTGGGGGCCGGTGCTTTGTGTCTTAGACTGTTACTGTCTGTTTCTTCTCATGTGAGTTTTGGCAAATTGTGTCTTTCAAGGAATTGGTCTGTTTCACATGGTTTATCAAAGACGTGGGCGTAAAGTTGTTCATGGTTTTCCTTCGTTTTCCTTCTAATGTCTGTGGGATCTGTAGTGATGTCCCAGCTTTCATTTCTGATGTTAATTTGCCTTTTTTCAACCTAGTTTTTGCAACACTCTCAAACTTACAGTAAAATTGCAAATTATGAAAGTTTTTTCTCTCTACTGAACCATTTCAGAAAAAGTTGCTGACATCGTAGCCTCCTCCCATGTTGTAATGTGCATTTCCAATAAGCAAAGAACCTCTCTTACAAAATCACAATTCGGCTCTCAATATCAGGAAGTTAATATCGACTTTACCATCTAATCCCTGGGCCCATTCGGTGCCAGTTCTCCCACTAATCAAAGGATCTGGTTCAGCACATCTTACGTTTAGTTGCCAGGTCCTGTTCATCTTCAGACTGGAACATTCCTCAGGCTTCCCTGGGCTATCATGGAAATGTCACTGTTGAAGATTATGGGGCAAGTAGAATGTTCCTTATTTGGGGTTTGTCTGATGTTTCTTTTTTCGGGGGGGGGGGAAGTGCACAAGCGGGGGAGGAGCAGAGATGGCCGGACAGAGGATCTGAGGCAGGCTTCATGCTGACAGCAGTGAGCCCAATGTAGGGAGCGAACTCAGGAACTGCGAGATCGTGACCTGAGCCTAAGTTGGACACTCAACCAACTGAGCCACCCAGGCGCCCCATGATGTTTCATCGTGAATTCACGCGATGTTTCACACATGAGTACATGCGTGAAGTCCATGCATCTTGGTGCTGAGATGTGTGGACGTCAGAGAGCCAGCACTGGGTCAGCGTGTGTATGAGGTTTAAGTGGCCCCATCGCTACTGGGGCGTTTTCATGACCGTTACAGGGACATCTCTCAGGCGTAGCCACTGTAACTCTCCTCTCCTTCATTACTGTCTCGTGTGTGGGTGCTTTGGAGTCAGGTAAGTGTCCTGATTAAACTTCCTGTTTATATAGTCATACACTTGTCTGTGTGGACTCATGGTCCAGCGGTTTAAAGGGCTGTTGTCTGCTAACTACCATTATTTATTTTGGTGTTTAAATTCTCACCAGTCTGGCCAGAGGAAGCCCCTGCAAGGGGCTCCCACGTCTCTGGCACGTCACTGTCACTCTTCGAGAACCTTCCTGCTTTCTGACACAACACAATTTTCCAGGGCACCTGGTGCCTTCTCTGCCGCAGCCTTGGGGTCAGCCATTCCTCCCAGGAGCACTGGCTCTTTGGTGGGGCCTCCCTTGTTCTGAACCCCGAGTGCCAGGTTTAGGCTGGGAGAGGGGGCAGGGGCCTGGGAGGCGGACCCTGGGGTGTCCCCCACATGCTGCCACCACCCCCAGCTGCGGAGACCCACCGGGCTCCGTGCGCCTCCCAGCGCCCCCCGGGGCCCCTGCGTCCTCCCCAGTGGGGCCGGGGCCCTGCCCATCACCTCCCTCTGCTGCTGCAGCCCCGCACCACCCTTCTCCCCTTCTTTTTAAAAACCCGCTTCTCTATTCTGCTTCAAATGAATCCCCAGATGTTGCTTTACTGAGCCGTGTGCTGTCGCCGCGGCCGTGGGTTACAGACGTGCATCATTCCTCCCCAGCCTTTCAAAGGGCCGATCACTATGGCAACCACAGCACAGAAAATTGCTTTGTCTCCTCAAAATACCCTTCCGAGAAAGGTCATTCAGTGTTAATGTTTTCCAACTAAAACCGGCAGTGTAAGCAGCGCTCAGAGCACCGTCACCGCGTGTCCCTCTGCGTGCGTGGATTTAGTCCTGCGACGTCAGGAGACTCTGGAATGAGGACTCATCCGGGAGACGGGCTGTCACGCCGCGTGCGCCGGCCCGAACTTGGAAGGCACGTGTTTGTTTCGGTCCTCGTGTTGCAGGGCAAGCTTTCCTGCTCCCGATGCTGGCAGTGTCCCGTCCCCCCGCTCCGGGGGTGGGTTGGGACGGCGAGGGGCACCCGGCGACCTCCACAGAGGTCGCTAGCTTGGCGGTGACGGAGCCCGGGCGGGTCAGGCGCCGGCCACGTCTTGTTGTTGTCGCTGTCCACTTGACCTCAGGGTTTTTATATAAAATCTCGTGAGCTGAGAGGCTTGCTTTCTTATAAAAACCACTTGGGCGGGGTTCTGGTGGCTGGAATTTCACCCCTTGTGTCTTGCAGGGGAAGAGAGGACACGCAGGGGCGCCTCGGTCTCAAAGCTGACCTCTCTGCAGACGGCTGGAGGCGGTGCATCTCGCACCTGTGCCTCTTTTTCCCTGGAGAATTACCCCCCACTGGGGCGCCTGGGGGGCTCGGTCAGCTGGGTGGCTGACTCTTGATCTCGGCTCAGGTCACGATCTCATGGTTTGTGGGATCGAGCCTCGTGTGGGGCTCTGCACTGACAGCGTGGAGACTGCTTAGGATTCTCTCTCTCTGCCCCTCCCCTGCTCACACGTACGTGCTTCCCCCCAAGAGAAATAAATCTTAAGAAAAATTACCCTCCATCAAATTCACACATAAGCACATTCTAACATGCAGATAATGCTGTGTAGTTTACAGCCAAGAGCACACGTGTGCGCACGAGGTCAAATCGTTTAGAAGGCGCCTCGGGGGCTCAGTCGGTTAAGCGTCCGACTTCGGCTCAGGTCATGATCTCGCAATTTATTGGGTTCGAGCCCCGTGTTGGGCTCTGTGCTGCAGCTCAGAGCCTGGAGCCGGCTTCAGAGTCTGCGTCTCCTCTTCTGTCTGCCCCTCCCCTGCTCATGCTCTGTTTCTCGATAATAAATATAATTTAAAAAAAACTTCACTATTTCCTAGGAACAACGGTATTTTTCAGCCTGACACAGCTAGTGCCCCCCAGAAATCACCGAGGTTCTGTATTCCCATTTACCTGACTGTCCCCCACGGGTCTTGTACATTTTTTTTTTCAATCTAGGACCACACATTGCAGTAGTTTATAATGTTTCTCTAATTTTCTTTAATCCACAGTCTTTTAAAAACTTATTTATTTGGAGAGAGAGAGTGTGAGCAGGGGAGGAGCGGAGGCGGGGGAGAGAGAATCCAAGCAGGCTCTGTGCTATCAGTGTGGAGCCTGATGTGGGGCTCAAACCCATGAACCGTGAGATCACAACCTGAGCCGAAACCAAGAGTCCCCTCAGCCCCCGCCGTGGCCTCTTTCTGTTCTTCCAGTACCTCAGCTTGGAGTCCAGGTGCGTGGTGTCATGTGGCTTCCACGGTACGGTCTTTCCAGTTTTTTCCTCGTGAGTCGATTTAGGTCAGACCTTTTGGTGTGGCTGCTGCAGAGGTGACGGGACAGGCGCAGTGTTTTTCCTGCTTTGCTGTGGCAGGAGAGCGAAGCAAGTCACTGAACCACGGGCTTGAGAAGACTACCAGACCTGTCCTGTATAGATGACTGTCCTTGCGGGAGTTGGCCAGGGCCTGGGGATGACACATCGAAGCGGCCGGAGCGTCATGTTCCCCAACGACCTTGCTCCATGGCTTCGGCTTCCGGCAAGCGTGGGTGACACCGCACCTCGGTCGTTCCTGGCACGTTTATTAACCGGCTTGCTTTTGTGAAGAAGAATTTCTCTCTCTTGCCTTTGAAAAATAATTCACCACGGATTCAATTATTCTTTAGAATCCAACATATTATAATCAATCACCTCCGTAATCCTTTGATGATCAAATCGTCCCAGGGCTGGCCCTCCGGAGCCTCTCCATCAGCGTCTTGTATCTCTCTGACACATGTCATTTGTCTCTAAGTACTTGTCTGCCTCCAGACAAAAGATGGTCCTAGCTCACCCTGTTCTTGCTCTGCCGAAGGCCTAGAATGACCTCATCTTCTCAGCAGCCTTGATTTCTTTTCCTGAGGAGTGGTGTTTGTATCCCACAGCCCTGGGGCAGGTATGCGGCCCGGGGGCGGGTATGCCTGTCACTGCCGGGGGGCCTCACTGCCTGTGGCCCTTGAGCGGACACAGCCGGGAGTCCTGTACTCACACTCACGCTCCAGCTCCGGCCCGACAGCACAGGGCTGTCTGAGTCTGTGTGTCCCCTCTCCTGGGGAGACTCCGGCTTTCCCAGACCGGAATGGATTTGGACTCTCTGCTCTGTGCTGCGTACAGCGGGCCCAAGTTCATTGCAGAATCCCTCCGCCAACAGCACTCGCAAAAGCAAGCCTGAGAAAAGCCTCAGGATCTCTT
>PJEM01005047.1:23020-58158 GCA_004023845.1 Helogale parvula
AGAGGATCTTAAACAGGCTCCACACTCAGCGTAGAGCCTGACGTGGGGCTCGATCCCACAGCCCTGGGATCATGACCTGAGCAGAAGTCAAGACTCAGACACTAAGCTGACGGGGCCGCCCAGGTGTCCAGTTCGTCTTCTCGTGTACACAGAATTAGTGTGCCCTAGCTACGCTTGGGTTTTCCTACTTAACGTGAAGTGCGCGCGGGAGCCCGCCCTGCACGAGTTTCCAGCATTTCCCTGTGCGGCTGCTGCAGAGGGGCACGTCGCAGCTCAGCGCTCCCTGCGACTGGAAATACCGCCGGCGTGGATCCCCTTGCGTGGGTGTTAGTGAAGACCTAGTTCTCGGGGCGGCTTCCTAGAGTTGAGGTTTCTGGGCGAAGGGGCACATCCCCGTGTTCTAGGTGTCACTGTAGGGGCGACCGCAGCGTCCTGCTTGTCCACGGGCCGTGTGGTCACACTTGTGAGGCATGTCCACGCGGGACGTGGGACGTGCTTTCCCAGTGCTCGGGGACTTGACTCTGTACCCGTGAGTGAAGTTGGACATCTTTTCATACGTTAAGGGCCTTTTAGGTGCTGTTTTTTGTGAACTGCTTGTGTGTTTTGCTCATTTTTCCATTGGAATTTTGGTCTTTTCTCTGTTTTTGAGATCACTTCATAGGTTGGGGGGTCAGCCCTTTGTCTGTGGCGCTGCGGCCCCGCCCTCTGCCAGCGTCTTTACCGGTCTCTCAGTCTGACGTGGTTTATGGGGTTTTACAGAAACCTGAAAGGTGTCTATACCCCATCTGTGCGTTTACTGCATATTAACTATGAGCTAGAGTTTAAAGGGCTTTCCTCACGTCCTTCGCATCCAGATGAGAAAAGAATTCACCCATGTTTTGTTCTAGGTGTTTGTCCGTTCGATCACTGAGCCTTCTGGTCTCTATTCTGGCACGTGATGCGAACCAGGGACGCGTTTCCGGGCACCCAGTGGTCACAGCGTCCTCTGTCACTACAAGTCACCTTTCCCGGCAAGGCCACGGCGCCCCTTCTCGGATGCATCCCCCCGTATCCCGTTGAGCCTGTGCCTGGACCTCCCCCTCGTCAGCCTTCTCATTCGCCAACACCGTAGTTGTAATGACCGAGGCTTCTTAGTGTTAGTACCTGGTGGGACTAATCCTCCTGCCTCGGTCTTCTTTTAGAGTTTTTCTAGTTGTCACTGTATGCCTAATTTTTCATTTAAGCTTTAGAATCAACTTGTGTGAGTCCCAAATAAAAACTTAATTGGGAGTTTCATTTCAGTTTTGTTAAATTTATATGCTGTCTCCAGGAGGATCGATATTTTTATAATATTGCATTATCCCATCTGAGAACAAGGGATGTTTCTGCATTTGCTGAAGTTGTTTTTGTGTTTTTATTTATTTGAGAGCAACAGAGAGAGAGCGAGTGAGCGAGTGCATGAGCGGGGGAGGGGCAGAGAGCAAAAGGGAGACACAGAATCCAAAGCAGCTCCAGGCTCCGAGCTGTCAGCACAGAGCCCGACGTGGGGCTCGAACACATAAACCGTGAGATCATGACCGGAGCTAAAGTTGGACCCTTACCCGACTGAGCCACGCAGGTGCCCCGTTTTTGTGTTTTTAAAGCTGGCTTAAGGGGCACCTGGGTGGCTCAGTCGGTTAAGCCTCTGGCTTCGGCTCAGGTCAGATCTCACGTTCGTGGGTTCGAGCCCCGCGTCGGGCTCTGTGCTGACAGCTAGCTCAGAGCCTGGAGCCTGCTTCCGATTCTGTGTCTCCTTCTCTCTTTGCCCCTCCCCCTCTCATGCTCTGTCTCTCTCTGTATCAAAAATAAACAAACATTAAAAAAAAATTTAAAGCTGGCTTAAAATTATTCTCATATTTGTAACTTTTTCGATAAGCTAATTCCCAAGTACTTTATCCTTTCTGTTGCTCTTCCAATGGCGAGTTGTCTGGGTGTGCACATACGCACGCTGTTGGTTTTCATAGATTTATTTTACATTCTGCTATTTTTTAAATTTCTTTTATTGTTTTTGTTAGTTTTGGTATTGAGTCTCTTCAGTTTTCCAAGAATATTATTACATCATCTGAAAATGAACTTTTATTTCTTTCCAAATTTCTAATCCTATAATTCCTTTTCCCTATCTAACTATATTCATTTTATTGTCAATTGATTGTTAAATAGTAGTGCAGAGAGTGACTATTCTTGCCTCGTTTCTGACCTTGATGGGAAACGCGTCTATCGTTTCCTATGAAGACAGATGATGAATTCAAGGCTGATTCTATGCACACACATGTACGTATGTTTATCCGCATACATGTGCGTGCGTGTGCAGAGGTATGGATAGATATGCCTGTTTCTGTGTGTGTGTGTTTAGAGGGGCACTTTCTTACTATTTTTTTCATCAGGATTTTTTTTTGTATTATGGAGAAAATCACAATCTTTTCCTTACAACTTTTATTAGATCGGCAGATTAGAATAATGGATTTTCTGATACTGATGCCGCCTTAGAGTCCAGAATCAGTTCTACTTGGACATGATGTACTATTTTTTAATGTATTGTGGATTATTTGTGCTGATATTTTACTTAGGATTTGTTACATTGATATTTATAAGAGATGTGGATCTATAGCGATCTTTTTGGCACTGTCTTTATTGCTTATGATGTCACCGTTACAGTGTGTGCTCTAGAATAATTTTAGGATGTTGAGGTCGTGTTGTATTTGCTGAGGACGTTCCCTGTGAGTCCACCTAGGCCTTGGTTTCTCTCCTGAGACAGTTCTTTGATAACTTCATATATTTTGTCCGCAGAAGTAGGTCTGCTCAAGCTTTCCATCTTTGAGTCAAGTTTAGCAAATTGTATTTTCCTAGGATATTACTCAGTTCATGCAGGTTTTTTAATGAATTTGCATATGGGGCACGTGGGTGGCTCAGTTGGTTAAGTGTCCAACTTCAGCTCAGGTCGTGATCTCGCAGTCCGTGAGTTCAAGCCCCACGTCAGGCTCTGTGCTGACATCTTGGAGCCTGAAGCCTACTTCAGATTCTGTGTGTGTGTCTCTCTGCCCCTCCCCTGCTGATATGCTGTCTCTCTCTCTCTCTCTCTCTCAAAATTAAATAAACATTAAGGGCATCTGGGTGGCTTAGTTGGTTAAGCATCTGACTTTGGCTCAGGTCATGATCTCGTGGTCCATGAGTTTGAGCCCTGCATCAGGCTCTATGCTGACAGCTCAGAGCCTGGAGCCTGCTTCGGATTCTGTGTCTCCCTCTCTCTGCCCCTCGCCCACCCATGCTCTGCTTCTCAAAATAAATAAATGTTAAAAAAACTTTTTAAAAAATAAACATTAAAAATTTTTTTTAATGAATTTGCATAGAGTTGTACAAAATCTTACTATATTTTTATGTTCAATTGTTTCATGGTTATGCCTGTCTTTCATCACTTCTTTTATTTATTTATTTATTTATTTATTTATTTTAGAGAGAAAGAGAGAGAGAGCGAGAAGGAGCACCAGCAGGGAGGGGACTGGGGGAGGGAGAATCCTAAGCAGGCTCCACACCTAGCACGGAGCCTGATACGGGGTTCGATCCCACAACCCTGATCTCGGAGCTGAAATCCAGGGTTAGCTGCTCAACCAGCTGAGCCACCTGGGTACCCCCTTTATTTTCTTGATTAGGCAAATGATAGAGCTATCTGTCCATTTCTTGTAAAAGAAACAACCTTCTGATTAGTCATTCTCTTTCCTATTCTATTCTAGTCCCTTAGGAGTTCCGTCTAGTGCGATATAATAAACATTAAATGTGATTTAGTTTCTAGTCTGTATCCCATGTGCTCTCAGCCTTATTGTCTTATTCTTTCTGCTTTCTCTTTATTTTATCACTATTTTTCCAAGTTTTTGAGTCAGGAACTTAATTCCTTTTTTTAACTTATTCTATTTGGTATAATTATTTAAAGTTATAAATTTTCTCTGATCACTATTTTAATTGTACTCCATGGATTCTGATACATAGTGTTTTTATCACACTAATTGTTAGTAATTCTGCAATTCTTATTGGTACTTTTTTCCGTCAATTGTTTATTACAATTTCTTTTAATTTTTAAGAGAAAGGACCTTTTGGTATTTCGATTCTGTATTCATTGCTAACTTTTTTTGTATTTCTATTGCATATTTATGTTTGTATTTTATTATTAAATTTTATTTATGACTGATAAGTGGTAAATTTCTGTGAATGTTCCATGGGCATCTGAGAAGGACCATGTTCTTGATTTTCAGAGGCAAAGTTTGATAATTTATTACAATATCTACTTGATCGACTGTCCCATTTCGTCTGTTGTTTTGTCCTTTTGACTTTTTTGAACAGAGAGTAGACGTGCGCTCCCATAAAGCGCATGTTACCTCCTTGCGGGAATTTTCTTTGTGAACCAGTTTGAAAATCTTGAATTTTCAATGTTGGGTCTGTGTTTACAGAGTATACTTTAATGTTTTCTATTTCTTTTTTTACATTTTGTTGTCTTTTCTTTCTTTTTTGTTTTCTTTTGGTAATCAGGAAGTGTGTTTTGTAGTAATGGTTACCTTTATACTTATGCCTTTTATTATGCCTGTAGTCTTTTTTCCCTCTTAGATGGAGCCTGATTTTCATCAGCTGTAAATGACATCTGCTGAGTCCCGTCTGCTGTTTATTTTTTTCTCAGGCTTCTTATATTTTGGTGTTGTCTTGTTTCTACTTGACATTGAACATTTATGTACTATTCTTCTAGCCTTGTTCCCACACCGGTGTTAGTTTTAGATCTACAATTAAATATTTTCAAGGCTCACAGTAAGTCCTTTTGGTCAATATTTTCCTTGGTCAACATGCGTTTGGAAATAGTTTGTCCTTGAGTTCCCCAGAAAGAGCATCGAGGCGCAGTATTCTGTGAGCTCCTGAATGCTCACACCTGCTTTTCTGTAACCTGATTTTTGAAGGACAACTTGAAAGAGAAAAATCTTTGACTCCTATGTTCTTTCCTTGAGTTTTTTTAAAAGCAGCCGTCAATCCACTGTGGTGGCGGCGGCGTGTTGCACTCTGGGCGTCAGAGGTTAATTAATGTTCTTCCCTTTGTGAGTCCCTTGTTCTGTTTACCCGGAGGAACAAAACATTTAAAGCATCTCTAATCACTTTATCAGGATGTGTTCTGGTTTTGATCATTTGATCTGGTTTGTTATAATTTTTCCAGACACACATGGGCCTTTTTAACATACAGATGCCAGCTTCTTAAAATTCCACAAATTGCCTTGTTTATTAGATTCTACTCTATAAATATTAGCTGCTACTTTTTTTTTTAAGTTTATTTTTTTTGAGACAGCCTGCATGCTCAGGGGCGGGGCAGAGAGAGAGAACCCCAAGCAGGCTCCACACTCTCAGCACAGAGCTGGACGCAGGGCTTGAATCACGAATCATATGATCGTGACCTGAGCCGAAATTAAGAGTCGGACATTTAACCCACTGAGCCCCCAGGGGCCCCGGTGTTCGCTGCTTCTCACCCTTACGTGGCTTTCCTTCCGGAACTCTGCTCACCTTAATGTTGGGTCTCTGTCTTTTGTACGTCCGGGTCTCCCTTTGATCCTTTAAACCTTTCTTGTTTATTTCCGTTTTTAGGGCTGTTTTTGATTCCTGTACCCAATGTCCCTTGTTATACATCCAGTTGACTATATTATCCCTTGGGCACCAAACCGTTTAATTTTTACTTCTTTTACTTCCGTTTCTTCCCTGATTTCAGCAAATTCTCATTCACATATTTTGATATTAATTCTTTCTGTTTCGTTTTCAGATATTGGACTTTTGATGTGGAGTGTTTAGCATTTTAAGGAAAAAAGGTTTTGTAGTACTTACTTCTGGCTGGCTTGTTACTCACAGTTCTCCTCTGTTCCATGGTATTTGTTTTTAGGTTTTGTTTTGTTTTGTTGTTTTTTTGCATGGAGAACTTTCACTGGCCGAGGTGCCCGTCATTTTGAGTTCCTTCTTACGAAAGCGGCGCTAGTGCGCGACCTTGCGCAGGTGGCAGGGAGGGTTCGGTTCAGTTTGGGGCGTGCCGCTCTCGCTCTCTGAGGGAGTCCCAAGTGCCAGCATCTGTCTCCTTCCTGCCCTTCACCAGCCTCCTCCCCTCCCACCATCCTCTCCCCACACGCTGCCATGCTGCTTCCTTTTAAGACCCTTGTATTTAAAATTTTTTTTTAACGTTTATTTATTTTTGAGAGAGAGAGACACACACACACACACACACACACAGAGTGTGAGTGGGGAGCATCAGAGAGAGAGGGAGACACAGAATCCGAAGACAGGCTCCAGGCTCTGAGCTGCCAGCACAGAGCCTGGCGCGGGGCTTGAACCCACAGACTATGAGATCATGACCTGAGCTGAAGTCGGCCGCTTAACTGACTGAGCCACCCAGGCGCCCCAAGGCCCTTATATTTTAAAGTAATTTTAGGGGCACTTGGGTGGCTCATTTGCTTAAACATCTGACTCCCGGTTTTGGCTCAGGTCATGATCTCACAGTTTGTGGGTTCAAGCCACATGGTGGGCTCTGCGCTGACAGTGTGGAGCCTGCTTGGATTTCTCTCTCTCCCTCTCTCTCTCTCTGTTCATTTCCTGCTTGTGCCTTCTCTGTCTGTCTCACAATAAAGAAACTTAAAAACTCATTATAAAATAATTATAGACTTGCGGAAGAGTTGTGAAGGTCATGCAGTGTCCCCCATGTACAACCCCCCTCGCCCCTCGGGAGCACCTTACTCCACCCTGCATGTTTATCAAAACAAAGATGCCAACTTGGGGACAACATGTCTACCCGCCATCACTGTCAGGATTGCCCCAGTTTCTCCACCAGTATCCCCTCCCGATCCCAGGATCCAGCCCAGGAGAGCACATGCTGACCCCCAGCTCTTGTCTTGGCCGCTTAGGACAGTTTTTCCCATCATCCTTAGTTTTTATGACCGGGAGGCAATAGTGGTCAGGTATCTTCTGGAACATCCCTCTGTTTCCGTTTGTTTACTGATCCTCACAAGTAGACCGAGGTGGTAGGTGTTGGAGAACACTGCTGCAGAGGTGATGCGCCCTCCCATCAGAGCAGGTCAGGGTGCGTGGTGTCAACATGGCCAGCGAGGCTGACCCCGATCACGTGGTGAAGCAGGTGCCTGCCGGCCCCTCCGCCGAGCAGTTCCTGCGCGCCTCCATCCGTGCTCCGTTCTGCAGGAGCGAGGGGGTTTGTGTCGCCCTCTCTCAGGCAGAGGGGGGTCTGGTGCCACCTCTTGGAGAGGGCATTGAAGAATTTGGACACACACGAGAGTCGTTACAGGAATTGGTACATTTTAGGTGAGAGCCTTTGAGGCCATGCAAGTATTTTGTTTCTCCTTAAAGTTGTGCCAAGTACTTCTGGCGTTTATCTCTGAGTCTTTCCTGCAGGCGTTATTACTCTGGTATTCTAATGGGATTTTCTATTGCTCTTGGTCTTTCTACAAGTATCAAATGGAATTTTTCTTAAGGAAGATTTGTAGTCTTCCACATTTTTCAGTTATTTATTTATATCAATAAAGGCTCATGAATGTTTATCTTTGAGGGCTGTGACCTCACACTGTGATTGTTAGGGTGCTCCCACTGGCCCACATCTGACTTGTATGGGTGCTTCTGGTGATTCCTATGCTCTCCTGGTAAGCACGCACCTGTTTGTTCATATTTTGAGCACTTTCTCAGTTTCTGCTTCCACGAGACAGCCCGTCTACGTCTTGCAGGTTCCCTGCCTGGCCTGGAGGCAGCTGCTGCTTCAGGGAGCCCTGGCTCCGTTTGCTGGGGATGGTGTCAGAAGCCAAAGGCTGGGGCTGGATGTGCTCCTGCTGTGGGGTGTCGACTTCTAGTGCCCCCAGCACCTCCAGGAGCTATTTTTTGATCCACTAGGTTTCCCTTTGGGGGTGGGCCTGTTTCTCTCATGGTTTTGTCTATTCTTGGTCAGCACCCCCTACCTCTGCCTTCCCTGCAGAGTGAGCTGCTCTGGTCGTGCTTCTGGTGTGGCTCCTTGGTTTTGCGTGTTTGTTCTGTCTCCAGCTCATGGTGGAGGGATGTGGCAAGTCCTCAACTTCACGGAGGAGTAATGGAGTCCCAGTCCTTGTGTGGCTACTGTGCTGGCCACGTCACAGAGGTCTATTAATCTGGAAAGTCCTGTCTTTCAGTTCTAGCAAGTTTTCTTGTATTATTTTTCGGATAATCTTCTCACTTCCCTTTTTTCTGTTTAAACACACATTTAATAAATAAATGTTATTAGAAGACTAAACTGAAAAATAAATGAAAACTTGACCCAGCGTCTGTCAGTGAATGAAATGTGGTGCTGTTTTCTCAGTTAGCTGCCATTAACATTGATGGTGGGTCCTCCTAGCAATCTTTTCTTCATCTTGGTTTCCTCACTCAAGCATCTTGTGGCAAGAGGAATTCAGGGGAGATTTAAATAACTGCAAGTCTTTTGTTGGCTTTTCCAAACTGTGCAGCTATGCCGGCCCGCTGATGGCTCTCCCAGCGGGCTTGGAGCACCTGCAGGGTCCTGCCCAGGAAAACCCGCAAGGCCCACCGCTGTCTGAGAGCCTAATCCTTGGCCAGTTCTCCGACCGGAACACACCTCTGAGTGCAGATTTTGGTGAAATGACCAGATAAGATGAAGTGACACAGGTGCAGGTGTGTGTGGGTGGCTGGCTCCCAGCACACAGTAGGCATCAACTCCATGAACGCTTACTGGTAGAAGAAATGAGGGGGGCACTGGCAAGTGAGGGGGCTCCCAGGGCCTCCTGCCCCTGTCCAGTAGCGGAGCCATCATTGCGGAGCAGGGGACGTGTGGCCCACCAAGAAGCAGACCTCACATACCTGTGCAGAGCCAGCAGCTGTTTCCAGGAGATCACGGGTTTAGGCATGGAGTCAGGCAGACCTGAGTCTGAATCCAGTTCTTTACCGGTGGCCTACTGGGTCACGTGGGCAAGTCACTTCATGTCCCAGAGCAAGCTCACCTAAATGGCAGATGTGACTCGACCCCTGCCCCCCACACGGCCGGTCCAGCTCTTGGAGGAATCTGTTCTGTTCCCTCCGCTGCTCCAGGGCGGGCTGCCCTTGTGGAGGGAGTGAGGGCTACACTCTGACCCCGGCCTCAACACGAGACACCCGGGGCCCGGAGAAGGCAGGCAGACGCCCGGGGCCACCACATGGGGACCTGCTGGGCACAACTGACCTCGCTGGGACAAGATAGCGTCTGAAATTCCAGTGGAAATATACATTAAATTTGCTGGATTAATCCTTGAAACTTTTCTCTGAATTTCCATCTCTGTCTTTGTTTCCCTTTCTGGATGACTTTCTCTATATCCCACCAATCAAGCTGAAAAAAAAAATAACTCATATTTTGTGTTTTCTGAATGAATGGCAGTGGGTCTTCGTGGCGTCCTCTTCTTGCGGATAAAACCAGCATCTGTTATTCTCATTGATAACATTACTTCCTAAGCCAGTTTTCTCTGCTACTTTATTATTTCTATTTCCTCTTAATTTCTTTTCTTTCCTACCCTCCCACCTCTGCATTTCCTGTTGGGACTTTTGTGCAGCACCTAGAGTTCTTGACCCTGGACGTATGTCAGGGTGCTCTCTCTGCACGGAGGAGGCTGTGTGCGGGGGGCGCCCAGGAGCGCAGCGTTCTCTCTGTCACGTACATTTCCCCAAAGACAACACCCTACTTACTGCTGGTGCCCTGCGAGCTGATGGGAAAGGACCCGGGCGCCTCCCCAGTGGGCAGACCTTTCCTCAGGCTCTGACTGCGGGGTGACTTCACCCCTTCATGCCCATCCAGTCCTCCTGTCCCTCATCCAGGAGTTCACCGCTCACCCTCCTCAGAGAGGGAGCTTCCGGCCTTCTGTGGAGCGGGGGGGCTGCTCCCAGCTGCGGAGCTGCTTGTCCTCCATGCCCCCCAACTCTCTCAGGTGCCTCCACTTTCTGAGCCTTCTAGCGGCCCTGCGGGCAGCCTGTCGCCCCCCCTGCCCCGTGGCACTTGCCTATGCCGCTTGCCACGGTCTGCCTGCTTTTCGTCTTCCCGCCGCCGGCACCTTCTCGCCCCACGTGTCCCGTGCTGCACATCCTCTCTGTTGTGACGGATTTGATGCCAGGCAGACGGGGCTTCGACCTGCTGACGTGCGTGGGAGCTGCCTTCTGCGGTGCCGTCATGCTGTTTCTTCATGTTACAGTTGGCTGCGCTCCCCAACCCAACCTTTTCCCTTCTTGATGTCTGCCTCAGAGGTTTAAATGTGAAAGATTGTCATTTCAATGCTTCCTGCCTGGAGAATGTGGAACTCTCTCAATGAAAGCAAACAGGAGCTAATAGGAAGAATTAAGGTGTGTGTGACTGCTCGTGCACAGGTGACTGGGTGTGTGCGTGCACACACGTGAGTGGGGGGGTGGGCACTAGAAGTGAGAGACAAAACGAGAGGGGAGGGGTCCACGTAGAGGGAGGCCCAATAAACAGGTTTACAAAATGCCAACAAGGCCGGAGCGGGATGCTAATTTGCTGCGAGGCGTGCATGTCACTGATAGCAAGTCGGGCCCGTGACATTCTGACACGGTCTCTCAGCAAAGAGAAGGACACAGAGGATGCCCGTGTAATTGGAAAGCCAGCTGAGATCTGAGGCGGCGAGGACGGGCCGACGCATTCTCTGCACAATGGCGTTGGTTGAAGGTTGTATATAAGGTGGCCTTATTAAAGTGACAAGGCGATTTCATTCCTTTGTGCCCGATGATTCTACTTCATTGATTTACAATGGGAAGGATATAATTTTGCTAGTGTTGGCAAAAAGCTCAAATGTCAGCCTTTTCAAATTACCATACTTGCCTTGTTCAGGATGAATAATGAATAAGTCACCTTTTGTCTACAGTTAAATATTCTTGAATAAATACAAAGAACATAAAAGACATAAATGATTGCCTGATTTATATTTAAAATAAAGATCAACATTGTGATAAACGGTTGAAAACGCTGTGGGTGCGGCAGTAGGGCCGCCCGATAATTACCTTACCCGCGAGGCAGACGCCCAGGTGTAGACTGCGGTCGGGGCGCGCACCCACTTACCTGTGAAGCCGGGCTGTGAGCTGAGGCCTTCGTGAGGGGAGCCCGGGGCCCAGCAGGAGGGCCTGGTCTCCGCAGACCCAGCGGCTGATTCACACGGGGCCGCGGGTGGCTCTCTGTCACCTTTGGGACGAGTCTGTAAGAAACACTGGACAAGAGCAGGAGAGCAGGGTTGTCGGAAAACTCGCAAATCCGCGTTTGGACAACCATGTACCCATTGGGTCAAATTCTGCGCAGCGGCGGGACGGAGGGAGCCTCTCCTGTGGACGTACGAGCTGGCGCTACCCCCGCACCAGGAAAGCACGTTCTACCTCAATATGGCGAAAAATCTTATTTTTATTAAAAACGTGTATGTATGCATTCGGAGACTGACTTCTAGTTTTCTGAAGAAACAACAGAACGTGTGTGTCTACAGTTCAGTAGACATATGTGTATATTGTATGCGTGTGTTTGAGGCAGATTTGAGGAATTTGCTCACAGGACTGTGGGGCTGGTGAGTCTCAACGCACAGGGCGGCTTGGAGATGCGACGAGCTGGTGTTGCGGTTCATGTCCAGAGGCCGTGGGGGCGAAGTCCGCTCTTCTTAGGGAGACCTCACTCTTAGCCTTGGACTGATTGGACGAGCCCCCCGCCCCCGCGTTATGGAGGGAATCTCCTTCACTCCGGGTCTACTGATTTAAATATTAACCACACCTAAAAAATCATTTCATTGAGATTTCCAGACTGACTTTTGACCAAACATGTGGGCACTGCGGCCTCGCCAAACTCACACACAAAATTAACTATCACTATATTCTGTATGATTGAAAGAAAAGACATCAACGCTTATTTCTGCATGATTTTTCTTCTCTGTGTATTTACATTTCCTAATTGTTTTTTCAATGACCATGCTGTATTTTTCAATGGAGAAATAATACAACAGAATATATGTTTTTTTCTGAAAACCTTGAGTTCCGAATCTGTGTGAAATCCACCTGATTCTTGACACTTGCAGGATCATGTTCAGCGGGGATGCGTTGAGCGCTGGGCGGTCTCCGTCTCGCCGTTGGGGAGCGTCACCGCGTCACCGCGTGGGCGCTGGAGGCTCGTGGAGTCTGGGGGCCGATCTGCTTCCCTGTCCCCGCTCTGCCACCGGCGCCGTGTCCCACCCCTCGACACAGCACTCGCACGTCCCCACGCGTCAGTGGAGGTTTGAAGAGAGGGGGCACTTGGGGGTTCGGATGGTTGCGGGTGAACCGGAAAGGCACTCGGTGGGCGGAGCTCCGCGGAGCCAGTCCCGGATGGTGGGCGGAGCTGTACCAAACCCAGATCCGGTCTGCGTCGCACCCGCCTTCTGAGTGTCCTGCCTGCCGGACACGCGTGCGGGCGGGTAGGTGGTGGGCGTGAGCCGCGCGGAGCGTTTCTGCGCAGTTAGCGTCCCTTCTTCCCTCCGTGAGGATGCGGCTGCGAGGGGGCCGAGGAGATGGCGTCCTTGCTCGTTCTGGGATTTCCCGGGAGCCGTTGGCTGCAGGTCGCGAGCGGGGCCAGCCGCGTGGGCACCCGCCTTGCACGTGCGCTCGCCGTGACCTCCTGGGTCTGGGTGTGCCCGTGATCTTCCTGCGCGTTACTCTCCTGTTCATGTGATAGTTCCTGTTCCTTGCGTTTTGAAATTTAGACGTAGGAAGACACTCGTCCCTTCATCCTGGGACAGTACAGGGGCTGCTACCACCTAGGTCGGTCCGCGGAGAACCGCCGCCAGATGCCGATCGGCAAACGGTAGATTCCGCGGTTCTGTCTCAGAGCGCCTCCACAGTCGTCCTGGTTTATCCGGAGACCACGTGGTGTTACGTTCCTTTGTCTGTATTTGCGGGGGGCGGTGGAGAGGGAACCCAGCAGGCGCGGGGGCGCCCTGCTTCCTTCCACCGCCGCTCCCAGGTTCTGGCCAGGGGATGGGGGGGGCCTCATCCCTCTCCGGATTGGTGGGACCCCCTTGTGGGGTCTGCACCACGTGCGCTGCGCGTCCCCACTGCACTCGCACACGACCGCAGACACACCTGTCCCAGGGGCAGGAGTGATCAGCCTGCGCGATTAGGGGCTTCAAGTCCTGACCCCAAGGTTGGGTCAGGTCCTGTCGCACATCGCTGGACGCTCTGGGCTTTCCTTCCTCACTCACTTGGAGGCTGTGCACGTGCCACGTTTTGTGACTGTCCCACCACAGCCTCCCTTCTGTCCCCACGCCCAGCCTGGGCCCCCGCACACAGTGGGTGCCAATACGTGAACACCGTGGGCACAGGGAGCCGAAAGGCTGCTTAACGCTTCTCTTTCGGTCACAGTGCCTCCCCTGGGGGCCTGAGGTCGTTCCACCCTCTCCTTCCGTGTGAACCTCACGAGGAGGGACTGTCCCTTCCTGCTTTCCCCACGCCCCGCGTCCGTGATCCTGACCTTGCAGATGGATGCAGTGCGTGTTCTCGTCCATGTGAGGCCATCCTCTCGTTTACCCTGGGATGTGTGTGAGGAGAGCGTGTGTGTGTGTGTGTGTGTGTGTGTGTGAATGTGTAGGAGTGTGGACACGTCTGTGTCTGTGCCTGTGTGTGTGCATGTTGGGGTGTGTGTACCTGTGTCCGAGCGTGTATGTGAGTGCGTGTGCACAAATGTGAGTGTGTGTCGGGGGAGCGGTGCATGGGTGCATGAAGGACTCACTAACAGGGTCAGGCCCTTCCCAGCAGGAGCACCGGGACACGGGCTGAAGGCACAGACGGTCCACTGTGGAGGGGGGGGGTCTGTGGCCCAGTTGGAGGAGAGGTGAGTGGGTCGTGGGGGGCGGGGTGCCTGGTGAGCCCCTCGAGGCCTTGGGTCCCTTCCCTGCTGGCTCTGGCGCAGGAGACCGTTTCCCAGCTGCTGGTTGCGGATGCCGCGTCTGGTCACCGGGCGGTGGGGGGCGGGCTGACCGGGGCAGGACCCGCGTGCTGTGTCCTGCTGTTCGCTGCGCCAGCCGGGGCGTTTTCTGGGCGTCGGGACTTCTCTGGCGTTCCATGCTCCGCTTTGTGATTCGGGGGTGCTGCCGTCTCTCAGGGAGTCACTAAGCCACTACTAAGACCCCACATCTCCAGAGTGTGCACGGGGTCCCGGCTGCCCCCCACTTTACCTACACAGATGGTGGCTCTCGTCACAGCAGATGCATTCTAATGTATCTGATCTCTTCTGATTCAATGCGAAAGAGATCAATAGAAGAAATTTTGTTTTATTTAAGGGAAAAAACAGCCTTGTCTACCGTCAAGAGTTTCTGGTTTCGTTAGTTTGGCCAGAAAGTGGTCAAACCCCTCCTGCCGTAATGGGCTTGATGCACTTGAAGAATAAACGTGGGGTCCCGAGCCTCCTTTGTGCCTTGCTCGGCCTTTGCTGGCATGTCCCTTCTGATCTTTTGTGTACCCAGTCCCTTTTTCTATTTAAAAAACCTTCACCCAAATACCCATCAAATGTGACTGCGTTAAATATAAACACCCCCTCCCTCAATTGTCTACAAAGCCGAGCTCAGCGGCTCTGCCACGAAAATGTGAAACCAACCTTTTAAAGCCTTCTCTGAAGACCGGAGGAAAATTGCTCCCAGACTCCGTTGATTTCATAAGTGAAAGAAAAAAATAAATACATAAACCAAAAATCAACCCCACTGGCCTTTGCTTCTATTCCTGGGCCACATGCAAGAGTGCCCAGAAGACTGCCACCCCTTCTCCACTCCTGGCACCATCTCACAGCGCAAGTCGGACAGCTCTCCACACACAGCCCTGCCCTCCACCCTCCCTGCGGCCCCATGCAGGGCAGAGGCTGTGGGGATCCTTGGTTTACAGCATTTATGGCAGACTGAAAAGGGCTCTCCTCCCTCTGCAATGGCCTTCCCACCAGAGCCAGTGGGCACTCTGTGCTGTGTGCCTGGGCCATGCACCTGGCTTGCTGTGGCTGCAGAGCAATGACGTGGGGCCCTGTGTCGAGCAGCCAACCTGCAGACGAGAGCTCGCCACGGGCCTCGGTGTGCAGACATGCATGGGCCCAGCCTTGCTCCGGCCGCGGGCCCCCAGGAGCAGAGCCCGAAGGGCAGCTGCGCGGTCGGGCACCAGCTAGGTAGGTCTTGCTATGCAGCAGGACCCGATGGTGACAGGCTGCCCTCTGTTTGCGTGGTCTAGCCCAGACAGGGAGCGGGGCACGCTGACATGCTCTGGGAGGCGGTAACGGGGCCCCACTGCTCCGCCCTCGTACCGCCGGGGACCTCCTGGGGCAGCTGGAGGGTGCAGACCAGAGAGCAGCTCTCAGGCCCCACGCGGGTGCCAACATCTCCCTTCTTTGATTGGTCTGCACTCCTGTGAGGCGTCCCGCCAGGTGGGGCTGAGCCCGGGCTGTGCCCTTGGCCTCTGGCACCTCCTGGTGCCATCACCCCACTTCTCAAGTGCAGCGGGACAGGGGCCCAGCACTTGGCAGAGGCCAGCGAGGGGCATGCGGTTTCTGCTGGGGCTGGGGCAGCTGGGCTGGGTGGGGTCTGCGCGGGTCCTGTCCCTGGACCGGTCCTGGCTCACACCTGTAGCCTCCGGCTTGGGAGACAAGGACGCGGTTCCTGTGCCCTAGAGAAAGTCCCTTGATGTAGTAGGGCCAGGAGGGTGCAGGACCGGGCTTCACGGGAGGCCTCTTGGGTGGGGCCTGGGCTTTGGATGGCCCGGTTGGAGCCATGCTGTGGGGCTGCGTGTGGGAGCCCTCGGTTTCCTGGCCCATGTGATGGGGATGATGGTTCAGTGCCTCGTGACTGGGGTGCTGGGCTCGGCCGACCGACGCTCCGCTCCTGCGAATGGCACGGAGGGACGCCTGGCGTGGGACCCGGGCTCAGTCCCTGAGGTCTCCGTGGATGGAGCAGACCGTGAGGTGTCCCGCGCACTTGGCCGACCCCTTTGGTGGTCTCCCCGGGGTCCAGAGCCGCACCTGTGGGCGGGCTCCGCAGCGTCCTCTCTAGCGCTGCTTTGAGGCCAGACTCCGGAGGAGCCGGGTATCTCTCCTTACGCCCGGAGACGCTGTCCCCGGCCTGCACCCACTTCACACCGTCCCCAACCACCGCCTTCCGGTGAGCCAGCTGCCCTTCGCTGTCTTCTTCCGTTTTCGCTCTAGAATATTCCTCCCTCTGACTGCGTCTCTCTCCTCTACGTTGCGGAGAGGCCCCCTGACATCGCACTCGAGCTGAGCACAACGCTGTCCGTCTGGAACCCTCCGGCACTGTTTGCTTGCTGGCCTTGATATGGACACAAGGAACCGCGCTGGCACTTCCCTCCTCACCGCATGTGAGGGTCGTGTGTGCGTACGCGTGCGTGTGTGTTTGCGTGTGTGATGAAAATGAACGTGGCGTCCACACGGTGTTCCAGCAGCTCTGCACCAGCCAGCGCTAACCCACGGCTTTTCTTCTGCTAAGCCTGGCTCTCGAGGGTGGTTCTGACTTTGGGGGTACGTTGGTTTCTGGTAGAGGAAAGATGTCTTCGTTCCGGAGCCCCGTCTCCTCCTCTGCCTGCCGGGCTGTTCCTGCCGCACGTGCGTTACAGGCCCAGCACGCTGTGTGCTCAGTGGCCCTCGGCCCCGAGGAGCCCCTCGGTCTTTCTCTGGCCTTCGGGAAGCTCTGGCTCTTTCGCGTTCTCGAGTTTGAACTTGACTTCCCTTTGCCCTGCTCCCTCCCAGCGCCTGTGCCGCTCCCGATGCGCTGGCCCGGTGTGCAGTGTGGACTCGCGTTCAGGTATAAGGAGATTCTGAACCCGGGTGTGACCCACAGGGCCGGGTGGACGCAAGGGGAGGCTGCGGCGGCACGCCTGCCCCGCTCGCGATCCGGAGGCCCGAGAAGCTCCACTGAGGACGTAGGGCACACGCTGCTGCTTTCACGCGGAAGGCGTGAGGCTGTGCGGGATCCAAGTCTGGGGAGGACTTTACTGGAAGGAGTGTGAGGTCACCAGGCCCTTCCCTGAAGTCATATGAGTGCCACGCAGGCGTCTGGTGTGCGCAGTTTAAATAGGTGTAAATGTATAAAGGTGACTTATGTTCCACCAAGTCCAGAGGGAGCATGTGGCTCGGTGACAGTCCTGGTCCACGACTCTGGGTTCCCGCACTTCCCAGGAGAGGCCTTGCAGGATGATTAGCTGATCCCGAGCTGGACTGTGGTCCCATCGGTGTGGAGTGACAGCTTTACACCGGGAGGTCTGCGCTGTGAGGAGCCGGGTCTCCCTCTCGCGTCCCTCAGGAGCGTGGAGGCCTCGGGAGTGTGGGGAGCACCTCCCTCAGGAGCGTGGAGGCCTCGGGAGTGTGGGGAGCCCCTCCCTCAGGTGTGTGGGGAGCCCCTCCCTCAGGTGTGTGGGGAGCCCCTCCCTCAGGTGTGTGGGGAGCACCTCCCTCAGGAGCATAGGGAGCACCTCCCTCAGGTGCGTGGAGGCCTCAGGTGTGTGGGGAGCCCCTCCCTCAGGAGTGTGGGGAGCACCTCCGCTGGGTAGTTCCCAGTGAGCATCCGAGGTGCAGGAGGGTGCGGTGGGGCAGGGAAGGGGAGGGAAGGGAGTGACCCGGCTGCCGCAGCTGGGCATTTTTAAGGCAGAGCCTGCCCCTGGGCAGGTCGTGGGGGGCTCTCTGGTGCCGCGTCTCAGCAGCTCCGCGAGCCCTCCGTGCTCAGACCCCCTTCTCCAAACTGGGGGATCGGCAGCCCCGACTCTGCAGCGTCACCGTGGGAGCCGAGGGCTCGGACGGGAACGGCTCCCACAGCGCAGGGCGCCCAGATCCCCGGCGGCGGTGCTGGCGCACCCGGGAAGGCGTTTCTGGATGTCCATCCGGGACCGGGGCGTTGGACGGCGCACCGAGCAGCTGCACGGGGTCTGCCTGGGGCAAATGGGACGGTGGCTCGCATCTTCTGTCCGCTGACGGTGGAGACGGGCCGCGTGTCACCCCCACCTCAGCCCTGCTGCCCCCGGGCCTCAGCCCTGCTGTCCCCACCCTGTCCCCTGACCTTGCCACTGTGGGTACGTTTTCATCTGGCGATTTTATTTGTATCCTTTATAACAAAGCAGTAATCCTAAACAGTGTTTTCCTGAGTCACGGGAGCTGTTCCAGCGGGTCACCAAACCTGAACGGACCCCACATCTGTCCCTGGTGGAGCAGAGCGCTGAGGTCTGGGGCCCTGGACCTTGGGACTGGCCTCCGAGGGGGCTGGCCGTCGTGTGGGGCCGAGCCGGCTGGAACCTCAGCGTCGGAAGTGGATTGCATGAGAAGACGGGGAGTCAGCGGCAGGGAATTAGGTGACGACATATGGGAAAACGCCCACCTGCCCCTGGGCTCCTGGACGTCATGTGCTCCTGGTCCCAAAGCCGTGCGTGTGCATATGGGAACAGGGCCGCCCGAACCCCTCAGCACGTCCAGCCAGGCGTTAGCCCTCAGCGGGGGGCTCCTGGCAGTGTGAGTGGGGGCGGTCACTCAGTGCCATTCTCTAGGGGGTTTGGGTGCATTTTCCAGGGGGAGGGCATGCGAGGGCAGGTCTGGGGCATGTGTGGGCACGGTTCCTCCTTTAGGCTGGACACAGGTGCTGGGTCCGAGTGGCGCCCGGAGACTCAGGACACAGCGCGCCTGTCACCGGAGCATCAGCCCTGGGCTGGCGCAAGATGTGTGCGTCGAAATCGAGGAGGACTTGAACTAGAGCTCTCCTGAGGGCGGGACTCCATCCTTCGGGGCGAGTGTGGCTCGTTTCT
Organism: Helogale parvula; assembly: GCA_004023845.1. Lineage (NCBI taxonomy): Eukaryota > Metazoa > Chordata > Mammalia > Carnivora > Herpestidae > Helogale > Helogale parvula. The sequence goes on from PJEM01005047.1 coordinate 41,840, forward strand.
TACTGCTGTGTATGGACCCCAGTTTCCAGATGCGCACTTATTTTAAGAGTCTGTGAGCCAGCTGCAAGGGGCCAGCTTCTCTCTCTCTCTCTCTCTCTCTCTCTCTCTCTCGGGAAAGGGAGGAGAAGAGAGAAGGAGCAGGTACTCCATCAAATCACAGATTTAAAGCATCAAGGCAGAGTTTTGAAACATAGAGATAAAACTGGACAATGAATAAAAAATTGGAAGTGATTCTTATCCTGGTGTAATTTCGAGATGTGCTGCCGGGACAGGGGATGAGTGATGAGTTTAAAGACAGAGTCACGAGCCTCACAAATGTCTGGTGACCGCTGAGCGTCGGCATCATGTTCTCTGAGGCAGCCCGGCTGCCTGGGGGACCCGGGGAGGTGTGGTGTGTCATGCTCCAGAAACGGCATTACCCCGTGTCACCACCGGCCAGGATGAAGGGGCCACACAGGGTGGACTCGCGGGGAGTTTACTGCTCGTGCTCACGGGGTCACTGCATTTTATTGGCCTCCTTCCTTGTAATCTTTTGCCGAGTCTGCTTTTCCGGGGGGAGGGGGCTCACTTTGCACGAAGGGCCAAAATGCCAGGATGGAAAGGTAGGACATTCTGAGCCTCCCGATGACCCGGTCAGACTTTGAGGAGCCAAATCATATGGTTCCTGATTCCAGACAGATGAAGAACTACTTACCGAATAAAATGTTGTCTTTATTGACGAGTGCTTCTCCTTGGCTTCGGGAAGCTGCAAGGCAGGTGGAGTGGCCGCTTGGGGTCTGGGGCGGGAGGGGGGACCCCGCCTGGGAGACTGGAAGGAGTTCTAAATTGTCTGAGAGTGTAAGCAAAACCTCATGGTTTTCGTTTTATTTTTAACATTTGTTTGTTTTTGAGAGAGAAAGAACATGAGCAGTGGAGGGGCAGAGAGAGAGGGAGACACAGAATCCAAAGCAGGTTCCAGGCTCTGAGCTGTCGGCACAGAGCCCCATGTGGGACTCGGACTCAAGAACTGCGAGTATGACCTGAGCCGAAATCGAAGCTCAACCATCTGAGCCACCCAGGGACCCCAAAACCTCATGGTTTTAAAGATCCATTTATTTGTTTTCTTTTTTTAACATAAACAAATTCGTAATATTTGCATTCATCCTCATGTTCGCTAATTTTGTAAGTTTTTGGCATTAGTTAACATGTGGTGCCACATTCAGGGTTTTAGCTTTCTTAGATGGCTTCTGTCCGCACCCTCTGAAGGCACTGCAGGCTGATAGTTTTACTGAGCAGCTGCTGTGTGCCAGGCTCTGGGAGTCCAGACTCAAGGGAGTGGGGCTCCCCGGCCTCCAGGAGCTCATATCTAACCGGGAGACCCAGCGGGACACCCCCAGGCAAACCCGCGCGCCACTGAGCAGCCCTTCCCGGCTTTGCCGCCCGCACAGCAGCCTGCGCCGAAGCTCCTTTCCTTTCCGGCTTCCCCTGTGCATTCGTTTTGAGGGGCACATTTCTCACCCATGTTGTGAGCTCCTGCGTCCCCTCAAGTTAAGACTTCTTAAAGGCTAAGCAGGCCCTTGCTTCTCGGGGAAGCCTGCCCCACGTGCACCGAGGCAGCAGGTCGGCCACGAGTGGGGGGCGGTCGCCACCGCCAGGTGAGGGTCGGGTGCTCTCCGGGGGGCATTTCAAGACCCCGGAGCTTACCTGGCCGTGATGGTTTCCTCAACTTCTCTAGGTCACGTGGCTCCTACCTGCTCAGCTGACGGCAGTGCTTTCTGGCTTGAGGACTCGGGGCCGCCTGGGGTGTGGGTCGGGAGGCAGGTGTCTAGGGCGTCACAACAAGGTGGACCCAGAGACTTCTCCGCATAAACGGCCCCGCAGACTGTGACGTGAGCAAGGCCCATGTTTCCCACAGTCGCCCCTCATTCGGCGGGCACCGAGGCCCCACGGGCCGGTCAGCTGCGACGCCCGCAGCCCCGTGCCCCCGCCCTGCCTCGCCAGGCTACCTGCCGCCCGGGAACTGCTGTCCCTCCTGACTCAGCGCTGACAGAGGTCGCCGGCCCGCTGTGTCAGCTTTCCCAGGGGCGCAGGCTCGTGTCCCCCACGGGGCATCTGCGTTTCCACTCTTTCTTTCTGCAGCCTTCCCGTCAGCTCCCGTCCTGCGCCCTGCAGGTGCCGGGGCGTAAGCAGCAGGCGCTCACTCGTGTGTGCTGGCTGGTGGATAGCGCCGCGTCTCGGTCCCGCTCTTCTGCTCCTGCTGCAGTCAGCGTGGGCCGCACAACACCCTGAGCGGGGCAGCGACGTTCCCGACATTAGTGCTCACGGTTCTGGAGGCTGGAAGTCCAAGATCAAGGCGCCAGCAAGGTTGGGGTCTAGTGAGGGCACTACGCGCGGCCTGCACGTGGCCTCTCCTTGGTGCGTGGGGACAGAGACGCTCCTCCTCTTCTGAGGCCGTCAGGCCTGCTAGGTGAGGACCCCACCCTTATGACTTCATTTGACCTCAGCTACCCCAGAAATCCGTCCCTCCACATAGAGTCCCACGGCTGGTTGGCGCTTGACGTGAGCTCCACGGGAGGACACGGTTCTGTCCACAGGGGTGTCCGGGCACGACGGTGGGGCCCTGACATCCGAAAATGAGTAAGGTTGTTGCTCAGTGTTCCTGGACCCTGTACCTGTGCATTCTCCCACTTACTGAAATTTATTTGTAACCCCAAGGTTTTCACGGCGGTTGGTAAATCTGAGTCGAGCCCTGTGCCCTTTCCCAGCGGAGGTCGAACGATGCAATAGCCCTGCTTCTCGTGTTGGTCCTTGTGCTTTTTGTTTTTAATCTTTTTTTTTAATTTTATTTATGTTTGAGAGAGAAAAGCGCACGAGCTGGGGAGGAGCAGAGAGAGAAGGAAACAGAATTCAAAGCAGGCTCCAGGCTCGGAGCTGTCAACACGGAGCCTGACACAGGGCTTGAACTCTATAAATTATGGGATCGTGACCTGAGCTGACATTGGACACTTAACTGTCTGAGTCCCCCAGGCCCCGTCCTGGTGCCTTAAAAACACATCTTTTTTATGGTCTCAGTGCCACATTTTCAGCTGTTTGTGCTTTTTTGGTGTGGTTTTGCTGTTTGAAGCGGGCCCCGTGCACAGCACCGGAACGCTGTCTGGTGTTCCTGAGGACAAATGGTGATGAGCCTCACGGAGGAAATGTGCGGGTCAGAGAACCTAGTTCAGCTCCAAGTTATGTGCTGTTGGCCACGAGTTCAATGTTAAAACAATATATATTAAAGCGTCTTTAGACGGAAACACACATAAAACAAAATTATCAGTTGATCGGTTGGTGAGAATGTCGTAACCAGAGGGTCATAGGCACCCACCCCTGCATTTCCCCGGGAACAATGGCTCGGTGTTTGCTAATTCAGTGTTCGTGCTGACTTTATAAAACGTAACTGCCGTGAGTATTTGAAGGATATTCAAATGTGGAATGGTCTGTGTTTTATGAGTTGAACAGGTAGTTTCCAGAATGCTGAGAAGCCCTCGGAGGGCCAGCGGCGTGCTCTAGTTGACTTCTGGTTGTCAGCCCGATGCTGAAGGCTTAAGTATGAGCATGTGGACGCTTGGGCGGGGGGGGGGGGGGTTGGCTTTTTAAATATCAGCTTTGACATCGTCAACATATGGTGCTGGTGGTTCTGAGACAGCGGCTCTGCCCCAGAGCAAAGAGGGGTCACATCACTGGAAATGACCTATTATGACCGGACATCTTCCTAGTCCTACTAAAGGGTGACACTCTGACTGGCTGACTGACAGAGATGTAAGGAAACACCGGCATTTGACGATGGAATTTGACAGCCTTTAAAAAATGTAATGGTCAACCAAGGTTGCTCTACCTTTCTGTGCTTTGCTTGTTTTTAAGTATAAATATTGCTTCTCTACTGAAACATTGAAGATGAAACATTCTTCACTTATAAATCCCAATGGTGCCGTTTGGGTACGCGCGAAGAGGGGTTATCCCGCTGACTAACACATGGATTTGGAAGGGCGTCCTTCCAGAGGTTCCTTCCGGAAGTGTTGGTTGGCCCCCTCTTGCCAGAGGCATCTGCGAGAGCAGCCAGTGGCGGCACCGGCAAGGCCAGGTTATTACACCGTAGACTCTATTTGCATAATATCAAGTGAGGGTTTCTTTGGCAACCCTGCCAGCTTACCCAGTCTTGCTCACGTTTTAATGAGACGGACCCTGCATGCGGGGAAAGTCATTTTAGTGACAGCCACCTGTGTCATTTAAACACTTATCCCCAGACTGGTTTTGCAGCAAACTTAGGGCTCCCTTGGGCAATCACAACAGACAGGCACCGGACGCAGGGCCCCAGGGCGGACCCAGGCCCCCGGTGCATGTGCGAGGCTAGCGGGCCAGCATCCGGGACACCGGGCCATTGTTTGAAGCTGTGGATTTCCCCACTTCCAACAGGAGGAGACTCCAGTGTTGCGGGGGCGGGGGGGGGAGGGTGTCTCTCCAAGGAGCCCACGTCAAGCCCAGCCCGCGCGCGACAGTGATGAGTCAAGGCCGATTACGAGCGGCCGAGAGCCCTAGGATCTGGCCGGGGAGAGGCTGCGTGAACTTTGTCCCTGGGTGTGTGTTTTTGGAGCTTGCTGGGGTGACATTCAGCCTCCACATTCATTTTTATGATAATTCCGAGTAAATTGTAGAGCAGTAAGCTCTTCAAGCCTGTCTGTCTTGTGAAAGCCGCGAATCAATCAGCTGTGGGCTTTTTTGGGGGCTTTTCAATGTATAGTGATCATTTAGATTTGACGTGCATTGTGAGGCCCTAGCTTGTGCCCTCCCTCCGGTCTGTCATTAATCCCAGCCTCGCTATTCTGAAGTACAGTGAAGGATGGCGGAGAAATCATTGCCCTCTTCAGCTCTGTTATTGCACAAAATAGCAGTGCAATAATTTTTTGTCAATGTTTTACTCTAAAAGCTTTCTACGTCAGTTTTGAAAAGGAAGCAATAAAGCCCATTCAATGGTATGAATAAAAATCCTTTGAGGGTTAGGGCCGGGCTTCTTTTCTTCAGCTGGTAATCAAATTGGAGCTAAAATGAAATTGAGTTTTCTTATGAAAATAGCCTTTGTTGCTGGAAGGCTGGTAATTCATAAACAATAACCCGCTCTTCTGTGTGGGTAATAATATATTCACGCTCTTTCAATAGGGTAAAAGCCAGACCGAGTGCATCATGGTACAGCAAAAGAGGCTGCAGGGGCTGGCTGGAATCGTCTTGAAGAGGAAAGGTGGCATTCGGTGACTTTGGCTTTCAGCGTCCCTCTGGAACGGGACTCTGCCTGGATCCGTGCACTGGTTTTTGCTGTTGATGTGTCGCAGCCCGACGACGTTTGGTTAATTGCGGACGGTCTCAAGCTGTGCTCATCGCTGCCACGGCCGCGCGGCTGCCGAGTCCCAGCCGGCCGCCACAGGACGCTGTGATTCACAGGAGCGGGTCCGCGGCGCCCACGAGGACCGGAGCGTCCCGGAGCGCTGGCGCGGACAGGCAGCTGCACGCAGGGCACGGGAGGTAGGCTGCCGGTCTCCCCTGCAGGGGGGGGCGTCCGTGTTCAGTGGGGAGAGGGGTGAGGCGGTGCGGGCACAGCCTGCAGTGCTTTTTCTGCTAGGCGGCCGGGGGTCTGCAGGGGGAGAGCATCTGGTTGTCTGAACTGTGGCGACTTCCATCGGGTCGCAGGTGGAGCCCACAGGCGGCTCTGCCCTCCAGCCGGCGCAGGACCCTTTTCAGGGGGCGTGTGTGTGTGGCGCCACCGGGGCCTGCCTCTAGGACCTGGTGGCACCTGGTGCAGGGCACTGTGTGACCCAGAGGCAGACGACGGTCTGTCCTGCGGAGATCCGTGCTGCGGAACTGAGCTGGGAAGCCCCCCCGTGCGGGCGCGCCCCGCTGGGAGCAGGATGGGGCCGCGTCAGACGGGGCTGATCCCCGACTGTTGCCACCTGGGCGACAGTGACTTTTGTTCTCTCTCTCAAGTTGGTAAAAAGTTATGTTTTGGCGATTGCAAAAATGTATGCCAGTTCCAACTTCATGTCGGATTGTGAAAATAGCCGTGGTGTTCCCGGACCCCGATCTAGGGGCCAGGGCCACTGGGATAAAGGTCACTTTCTGTTACACTGAACACGGAGCGGAAAGAATCATGAAGCACGAATCCGTCTAGATTATTGAGATTGGACACATAGAAAGAAGGCTCTTTCTGATAGAATGCTCTAGCTGTTGGGGATCATTGTTAGTTGCCTTTTAAGTTCCATTTTCTTGGCTCTGAATATCATTCAGTGGAGAAGGAAGGAAGGAAGAAGAGAAAGGAAAGAAAGGAGGCAAGAAGAGAGAGAGGGGGGTGGAGAAAGGAAAGCCCTCTTGCCTGCTGAGAATGGAGAGGACGGCGTGGGCAGTGCGGCGCCGGCCGGGAGGGTGTCCTTCCTGCTGGACTTTGATTGTTTGGTGGGCTCGTCCTTTCTTCGTCCCTGCTGATGTCGCTCGGGGTACCTTTTTGTGAAGGTCCCACGGAATAATGTCTCCTCCTGGTATGCCCAGGGCTTCGCAAAGCTTGTCCTCGGTTCAGAATTGGAGGATGGAGAACTTGAGGTGAAGACGGGGTGTGCAGTTTTAAACCAGCGAACTTTGACAGTTTCAGAGATGCTGAATCTGTTAAAAGCTCACCCCCCTCCCCCTGTGGATCTGAGAAAGCAGGGGGTGAGGGGGTAGGGGCAGTGCTTTCCTGCCCCCCGGATACGGCAGGGGCTGTGCAGGGCCGATGCTGGCTAACAGGTATTTCTGTGTGTTCTTTTGGAATTTTAACAATGAAACTGCATGCTTAACAAAAGAACTTTGAAGGCACAGCGGAAGCTGACAGTTGTGGTGTTATGTGTCATTATCCAATTAGTTTACACCAGTGTGTGTTTTATGCGTTACTTAACACACCTCTATGTGTTTTCAGTGCCGGCGAATGTTACTTTCACTGAAGTCTTTCAGAACTAGGATTCTAATTGTATATATTTTACCTGCTGCAGTTAGTCTGTGCTTTCAAGATCTCGAGCACCTCAAATTCTGATTTTAAAATCTATTTCATGTTCATTTACAGGTGGGAAAAAAGCCAGGATTCTGTTGGCTTTCGTTAAGTACTTTGTCAGGAAAGCGCCCCCCCCCCCTTACTTTTCCCATTGACAAAGCCAGGTTGCTGGAGGCTTTTTTCTTATGCTAAGGTTGAGTCAACCTGCAGGGAAAGATTGCTAATTGTCAGAGAATTAGCTTCCAACTTCAAGTAAAAGAAATGGTAAAGCGAAGTTCTGGAGTGTTCGTTCTGTGGAAGAAACGAGGGGGCAGACTCGCTCGTGGTGGAATCATGGGCAGGGATCACAGCGCACTTCCAAGCAGAAAATTATAATTTTCTGTAACTGTTTGGTGGCCTCGAGGCAAAGTTCTCCTTTTAGTGTCAGCAGCTTGGCCTCTGGGCGCCTGGGATGCGCAGGGCAGAGAGTGGGGAGGGACACAGGGTTCTGTGGGGTGGGTGGCGCTGAGCGGTCCCGGGAGTGCCAGCCCAGTCGGGCGGCAGCTGATGGGAAAGAAGGAGGAAGGTGCCTGGGACTCTGGTCTTGTGCCTGGTTTTCCTCTCTAGCTACTGAAAAGGGATAAAAGCGAGCTGCCCTTACTGTCCCCTCCTCTGGATGGCCAAGGGCCTTTTCCCCCGCACGCCACTCCGCAGTGGGGCCGTGTCACGGCATAAGGGGTTACAGGCGTGGCGTGCACCTGCACTACTGCTTATACACGGCCCTTCGGCCAGTGCAGGGTGGGAGACGGGCATTGAGGAGGGAGGGGCCTTCCATCCAAGCAGCCTTCAGGCCGAACCCAAGACTGGGTGTCCATGGGAGGTGACTGTCTACGGAGTGTCCCGTGGCAGAGAGGGGAAGAGAGAGGCGCCCGCCCCCACTGGTGCCTCCCGGGTAGGCTCTGTGCTCCCTTGTGTCCTCCCTACCCACCTCTGCGATGGGCGGCCACCTGCGAGGAGACTCGGAGAGGGAGGACGGGCGGGCCAGGACACGGTGGTGGGGTGGACACAAGGACCAGGCAGGGGCTGGGAGCAGGTGTGGGGCGATCCAGGCAAAGTGCTCCTCCAGAGCCTACCCGCCCTGTGCATGGTGGCGGCCACCGGGTAGGTGGGCGTGGGCTCTGCTGGGGGCCTGTCCCACCGGTCCTGCTGGAGCCCAAGCTGGTGGAGGCCGCATGTCTGGGTCCTGTGGAGGCAGGGGGCCCCGACCCACGTGCGAGCGCGGCAGCTGCGCTGTGGCAGGGGCCCCAGAGGTGTAGGGGCTGGCCGGGTGGGCCCTTCTCCCGTGGCTCTTGGCAGATGGGTCGTGGCTGGCTTAGCGTCCTCTAGCGGTGTGCCCATGACGTGGACTCTCGAGGTGAGGAGGGGGAGATAAAGAGAAAGGGGTAAAACTCCACAGAGGGAAGCACTGAAGTGTTCCGTTGTGACTCGTCTGGCCTTACTGGTGTTGGCGACACAGGCAAAACCGGCCCTTTGAGTTCGACGGCAAAGAGCAGGAGTTTATGCTAAGACGAATGTGAATGCAGTCAAAGTCTCTTTAGGATTTCGTTTTACAGAACCTCTGCCTCCCGCTAAAGTCACTTAAATCTCTCCACCCTGATTATCAGGTGATCTGTGTTGCCTTGGCTTGACTAGGTATTCTTCAAGACAGGGAAGTATAGTAAGCGTGTAACAGGGGTGTTTGCATACATATGTATATAATATATGTTTATATTATATATTTGCTTTTTAGGGAATCAGAATGTAGATTCAAACTACAGACTCTCTGATCACTAGAAAAAGGTTCGATATAAAAATTGGACACAAAATAGGAGTTTTAAAACTACTAACAGCCAGTGTCAACAACTTCGAAGGATGTGATGCAGATAATTGTCTGTCAAAAAGCGGCTCACCGTGTCTCTGGGTTTATTTCTGTTTCACCCACACCATTCGGCTGGCTCTTCTGGAACTCGGGGGGGTTTAGGTGAAATGCTTTTCCACAGCTGTGTGCAAATCGAATCTCCAAGTGCGGAGATCCAGTTCCAAAGCCTGCCATGACTTTGACCACTTCCTTGGCCCCTGAGCCGCTGAAACTAAGAGTTTATTTATAGAAGGTTGCTTCGTGCACCCGCCAGCCTGTAAGGTTTGCGAATATCACCTTGTCTTGTATTTCACCCCAGGCACGCATTTCATAAACCTAATGGACGAATCTTCCTTCAATTGTTTCTGAAAAATCACAGGTCACTGAAACACAGGCCAGAAAACCTGCAGTGATATATTACACCTCAGTTTCCCTTTGGTGTTAGTAAATATTAGAAATGCCATCTATCAGGTATCCGGGGTGTTTTATCTTAAAAAGTGAAAAAAGCAAGCTTTGTGAATCTTAAAGCATTCTTTGGGAGGTATTGGTTAAATTCTCAAAATATCATTTTTCCGTTTGAAAGGTTAAAATGATTTTTTAGGATATAATTGTAACATCGAAAGTCCTGGTCCCTAGGAGAAAGGATTTAGTTGTAGGACTGCTGTCATTCTAGAAATAGTGTGTATTTTCAGCATGGAGAATATTTGTTTCCTACATCCTGGTGCTGACTATCCTTTGGAATTGATGTTTAAGGACTCACAAGTGTGTTATTTCTGGAGACAATGGTTCGAATTATTCTTAGAGTTAATTTTCATTCTTTTCTTCGCATTGCCTGATACCACAGGCGTCTTCAATTTTAGGGAAAGTGTACAATACAGGTACCATTTATAACATGTTTAAGAACATCAGATGGTTTTACTTTAATAATTGTAGTTGAGTTCTTCTAGAAAACTTACTATTGTTATTATCCTTAGATTTGAAGCAAAGATTTGAAAACAGAAATTTAAAGGAAAAGTAACCAACTCAGGAAAACCTAACAGTGCCCACAACACCAGCACTGAGCATTAAAAACAATAAAGCTCAGTGTGTATGTATGGTGTCTTACAGCACAGTGATCCCCCCCCCGCCCCGCGTCATCTTAAATCTATAAAAACGGTTTATCCCCACTTCATAGAAATGTCTGATTTTGTCTTCTTTTGGATTCATTGATTATTTGAAACCACCCATTTATTTCTCCTCTCGATACCACTTCTTCTCTTGGCCTTGTCCTTCAGCTGAAAAGAAAGGAGTTATCTGTGCTGGTTCCTCGGGTCTGCTTGAATTCTTACATCTGCGTGTTCACACTCAACACATAGACAGCCGAACTCCAGTGCTCGCTGGGCTGAGTCCTTATCTCTGAGCCCTGCAGGCCCCAGGCAGGAGCACAGATGGAGGCCCACATGTCTTGTCTCAATATCAGATACAAACCAGCAAAAAATGTAGGCTCCACCTCTTACCTTGACTCGAGCCTTCGCGGTAACCCGAGGGCCTGAATGTCGAATTGCACCTTCCGGGGCTTGGCACAGTCTGTGTCTGCGCCCATAGGCAGCTGCCTCTGAATCCCTCCCTGGGAAGAGGAGTTTGGGAAATGGTTCAAGCAGGTCCGGGAAGGGGGTCTGTGTCCACATGTGTGGAGAATTCAGAGGTCCTGGCACCTCTGGAGTGGTGTGGGGGTGCGATCTGAGCGAGCGTGTCTCCTTGGTTACTGTCTGTTGGGTGGGTATTGGGGGGGCGCAAAGTGGGAACTGTCCTCTGCCCCTGGTCTGCGGACAGAGTACTCAGTGGTCTCTGATTGTGCAATTTTCCAGAAAATGGCTCCGATGATAGAACCGGTGGGCTGCATCTCTCCTAGCAATGAGGTCTTAACATTATAGTGTATTTACTCAACTCTTGGCAAGTACTATTCTCATTAAAGGCTATTCCTTTTTAAAATGGTATTTGTTTCATTTAGCAGACAATTGGACTTTGTTCAAGCCTAACCAGGTGCTGGAAGTGGAGCACGAACACTGCCCCGAGAGAGCGACGTCCCTTCAGTTGGCAGCAGGGCTAGTGGACAGGGGCACCTGGAGCCCAGCTGTCCGGTCTCTCCTGGCTCCGCCACCTTTACCTCTGAGCTCGGCTTCCCACATGTGTGCACAGGGCTGTGCTGGGGGCAGGGCGGGGGGCTTGAGACGAGACCTGCGAAGGACTTGGCATCACAGCGCGCCATCAGCCTCAGTAAAGGTGGGCTGTTGTCATGGTCGTAGCTCACCGATTCTACATTTTAATATCTTTGAAATTGGGATATTTCTCCTGTAATAGCTTGGGTCTGGTGAAGCGCGGTAATTAATTGGACGGACCACGTCCTTCCTCTGAGAAGGGACGGGTATCTGAATTGGTTATTGGAAGTCTGTCTTCTGGAAGCCATTTCCCTGAAATGCCTGGGTAAAGAGGAACCGCAGGGTTAATGCTGACGTTCACAGTGGTCAGTCTTTAGAGCTGAGACGTAGAACAGCCGTCTTGAAGCATTAAGCCACACAGTCCCCACCAGAACACGTGATGTTCCGAATGACACAGATTGCTCTGTTTTGAAAGGGACAAATTGTTTTGTCTTCCATCCCGGGCACAAACGGACTTTACAAGAAGAAGATAATTGACTTGGAATCTCGCACCCTTCCCTCGGAAGGAGGTCGGCTGTATTCTGATCTGGATCAGAAGCATCTCCTTTCCTGTTAGTTGTTTGTAAGAGGCCTTGTGTCCTGAGTCGCTTCCAAACACACCGACAGCCCAGGCCACACCCGCGGGCAGCCTTTCGTGCACCTCATCTTGTCTGGGGGCTCCCCAGCGCCCCTGATGGGGCTCCCCATGTGCTCAACCCTGCAAAGCAGTGCCCCCATGGCCCGCAGGCTCTTCCTCGGTGTGACCAGAGGTGCCGTGCTCACACCTCACACAGCCCGTCTGGTTTCTGTTCCTGCTCACCTGGCACCGTCCCTCCCTGGCACCGTCCCAGGAACCTGGTTCCTTCCCCCCAAAGAGACAGCCAGGTTCCCTACTGATGAGGCTCCAAAAGATGGTTTTAGCAGAAAATGACGCACGGGTGCTCTGTGACCAGTACCTGAGAAAAAAGAGTGGCGCCACCTTATTAATACTGGGGAAGACCGGTGGCCCGGGACGCCGGCCAGCGCGTGGGACCGCTCCTCACCGGGGCGGTGTCCGCTGTGAAGGGTGGAGGCTGGGACAGCCACGGCTCTCGGATGTTGGGAAGGTCGCCTGGAGGGCGTGGGGAGATGACGTCTCCACTGCTCCCCTGCACCCCGGGCTGTCTGTGTGCCCTCCTGTTCCTTCGGTCACACCCTTAGGAAGCTTTCGCGGTAGCTTGGACAGGAAGCCCTCGGAGGGGCATTCACATGAAGAGCGACCGCGAAGGAGCGGTGGTGCCAGTGCGAGAAGGGTGTGCAAGCTCCCCCGCCGTCCCACATCGCTCTTATAAATCGCTCGGCGATTGCTGTCCTGACGGCCGGTGCACATTCAGACGACAGGGTACCGGCAGGAAACACACAGCACATTCGAAAGGGACAGGTGAGAGATTTTAGGAGAAGAACTTTCTAGACAGAGGTAGGCAGTGCCCAGGGGTCTGAGGAGTGATGGGAAGGCGCCCCCAGGGCTGGTGGCTCTGAGCATGCGCTGCCCTCTCGCAGACCTGCGGGCCACGGGGTGGGGAGAGCAGTTGTGGGCCGCCAGAAACCGTGGTCTTGATAAATTCTGGGATATTCTAATTTTCTCTGAATGTCTGTCATCGGCAAGAATCCACAGCAACAAGAGAACCAGGTGGTGGAGTGTGTGGAGGCGGCTTCCCTGGGGGCCCAGACAAAGGGGCGAGGACCCGGGTGCAGATGGAGGGGCAGGCTGAGGACACCCAGCAGGGGGCTCACTGACAACAGCCCTTCAAAACCAGATAGGTCACAAAAGATGAAAAGAAAGGGAATGCAAACAGAATGGATTCAGGGCTTAATCTACTGCATCTGATGGCAGCTCAACCAGCACCGAAAGGGCCGGGCCTGTTCTCTCTCTGCACCACGGGGCACCCTGGGGGGGGGGGGGGGGGGGCGAATGGACAGGCTGGGGGTTGGGCCTGGGAAGTTCTGAGAGCCTCCCCCCAACGTGGGGAGTCTCTCCATTGTGGACTCAGACGGAGACAGGCCGTCACCTGCAAGTTCCCGCTCGATGGTCTCAAACACGAAATGAGCGTGCCTCTGCGGAAAAGGGGGTTTGCTCTGGCGGAATTACGGAGGGGACAAGACGGTGGGGACCCAAGCGGGAAAAGGAAAATCAGTAGAGTTTCACTGTGATGGTCTGTCTTTTTTTTAGGTAGCTATTACCTTATTGTCTCTATATGCTTTGAAATCGCCATTAAAACTTCTGTTGCTCATATAAAATCCACCTTGTGATCGTTAAATTTCAAATGTTTAGTTTTCTTTATAAAAGTAATAGAAGCTCATTAGAATAGGTGTAAAATTACTAGAAAAATAAAAATCGCCCAAAGGCAACTGTTTTTTTCCACTTTAGAGGTAAATTTATAGCCATTTGCATCGACCTTATTTTGTTTTAAAAATTGCTTTTTAAAACATTTTTAGTTGAGGTGCAGTAACATTAGATTCAGGTGTGCAACACAGTGATTTGATAATTACACACGTCATGAAATATTCACAAGGGTGGTTCCCGTCTGTCACCGCAGTGTCGCTGTGACAGCTCCCAGGCGTCCTCTCTACCCCCAGATCACCTGCCTTGTCCCTGCAAATGTGTGCGCTAACTCCCGTCACCGGTGTCACCCCCGCCGCTCTCTGCCTGAGTCTGTGTGTGTGTTAGATTCCACGTGCGGTGGAGTCCCAAGGCGTTTCCGTTTCCGACTTGTTTCACTTCGTGTAAGGGTCTCTAGGCCCCTTTCCGTCCGCGCCATCTTTGTCGCCTTCTCTCCGCGTGTAAGCTGCTCGCATCTACGGCAGAGTTTTGACCCGAAGTCTGCGCTCGCAGGAGAAAACCAGGAAAAACGCCCACACCCAGCAGATACCGGGTTGGATGTCCTTCCGCCCGCATGTTTTGAGGTGCTGGTGTGCGACGCACGGGGGGCCGCCTTCCACCTGCGGACTGTCTCCGGCAGGGGCTTCTGACTTGGGGACCCTTCCCTGAGCGACCCAATGGCAGGTGCAACCCTGGCGGGGGAAACGCGTGCCTCTCGCCTTTTCGCTGAGCTTAAATTCCACGCTTAGAGCTTTACTCCTTTGGCTCAACACTGCCACTACGCCTCTGAGTTCCTAGGGCTTGTGTTTGCCTTGTGACGCTCACCTGCTCACGCGGAGGGCTCTCAGGTAAGGGGCGAGCCAGCGGGGAGTGGGGGACCTGCATCGGTGGAGGTCACCGGAGAGGGCCTGACCCCGGCTGCCCAGGAGCTGCCTCAGCCAGAAGGGCTCACCTGTCTGCCGGCTCCCACCTGGGGGCCCTGTTAGAGGACAGCCTCACGGAGTCCCTCCTGTCCCTCCTCGGCCTTTGCAGCGGGTGTGGGGCTGAGGGCGTGAAGGGTGCGGGGATACTGGCGTGAGGAGGTGGGTGTGAGGGACTGGGGGTGTGTGTGAGGGTGTGAGGATGTACGGAGGTGGGTGTGAGAGCCTGAGGGGGCGGTGAGAATGTGAGGAGGCCCTTGTGAGCTTGGAGAGGGCGGGGCGTGAGGGGGCGGGACAGAGGGGGCTGAGCGTGGAAGAGGCGGGGCTGAGGAGGCGGGAACGTGGAGAGGGCGGGGCTGAGGAGGTGGAGCGTGGAGGGGGCGGGGCTGAGGAGGCGGGCGTGGCCGCGTGGCAGGCGGCCGCCTGCCAGGATGGAGACGCTGCTGCGTGATGGACCACGCGGTGTGCCACGATGGGGTGAGTAGGACACGCGGTCTGGAGGCTGCGTGCGAGGCAGACGCCAGGCCCTGGGAGCAGGTGGCCAGGCCGAGGGGCGTTCGTGGCGGCCCCCCGGGGTCCCTGTGACTGGAGGGGCGCGGCTGATGAGGAGCGGGTCTCGGGAGGCACCGCTGGGAAGCGGCGGGTGAAGGTGGCAGACTTCCCTGCGCGGTGAGGTTGGGACTTTTCCTAAGAACGAGCGGACGGGCGGCTCGGTCCTGGATCGCCGACTCCTGAGCTTGGCCAGGTCCGATCCGGGCAAGTCAAGGGGGCGCGTGACAGTCCCCACCCCAGCGGCTCTAACCAGAAGAACAGGTCAACATGGTCATGTATTGATGTCCTGAGCAAAGTGTTGTGACCAGAGGTTCCCAGGAGCCCGGCCCTGCACGGCCCCGGGGGTAGTGGGAGAGCGGCCGCTAATTCCGTTTCTGGGCAGCTTCTAGAACGCAGCTACCATGGGGCGCCTGGGGGGCTCAGTCGGTTAAGCCTTTGACTTCACCCCGGGTCATGATCTCCGGGTTCGTGGGTTCGCGCCCCGCGTCGGGCTCTGTGCTGACAGCTCGGAGCCTGGAGCTGCTTCGGATTCGGTGTCTCCCTCTCTCTCGGCCCCTCCCCTGCTTGCACTGTCTCTCTTTCTCAAAAATAAACGTTAAAGACACACACACACACACACACACACACACACACAGCCTCCACAGATGACAATCTGCACCTGACCTGTGGTAGACCCTTTAAAGATTCCTTTATGTTCCATTATTTCTACAAGAAATAAACTTGTAGAATCAAATTAAATTCGGAGGGGAGAAGAGCTGGGAAAAGAAGAAAAAGGAGAAGAAAAGTGGAAACAGCCACCATTCTGCTCCCACCTCTCCTGACTTTGGCGGTCACCCCCAGTCACTGTGGCCGGGCCCCGTCCCCCACACACGGTTTCGTGCGAGTTTGCGGCTCTGGAGCAGTGCTCTCCGATAGAACTTTCTGTGACGATGAAGGTGTATACTGCTGCCTGCTGCTGGCTGGGGAGCACTCATAGTGCGGCCAGTGTGGCCCTGGAGCCGAAGTTTCCATTTTAGTTAATCCAAGTGTGACTGGCCACACCTGGCGGGCGGCGGCCACGTCGGAAGGTCTGGCCCTTGGCAAAGGTCCGCTGGGTGTCGTGGACCCCGTCACTCGTCTCACATCCCCAGACCGTGTGAGGTGACACGGACGGCGAGCCGGGCGGGACTCCTCGGGGACGGGAGCGGGAGGCGGGACATCCGGTCTGCGGGGGGCGGCCCTCGCGGTCCCTCCGTTCTCCTGACGCCCAGCGACGCCCTCCCGTCGTTCCCCAGGTGGCTCCGGCGTCCGAGTGTCCGTGGTCCCCACTGACGGGCGTTTTCGTCTGGGTCCCTTCTCAGGTCCTGCAGCCCGGGGTCCACGTCCTCCGGCCTCAACATGGCCGCTCACAGAACGCACAGGCCCCTCG
>PJEM01005047.1:58258-132764 GCA_004023845.1 Helogale parvula
GGGGGGGGGGGGGGGGGGGGGGGGGGGGGGGGGAGGGGGCTCGTGAGTGCTCCTGCCCAGTGCGCCTGGCGTTCTGCTCAGTTCTGTCCCTTCAGTCTGTACAAGTGGCCAGGGAAGAAGGTGACGTTGTCACCTTGTTTCGTGGACGAGGAGATGGCGGCCGGGGGAGACCCTGAAGTTGGCTGCGGTCCTTCGGTCAAGTGTGACACAGGGTCCCACGGGGTCTTCCGGTCGAAGTGAGTGTGGCGTGCTCCAGCCAGTGGCTCCGAAGTCATACCTTCCTAAAGCCTGGATTCCCCCCACCCTCATAGGAAGGAGACATTTTAGAAAAAATGTTTTATCAACTTCAGACTTTCTCTTCCATCAACGTAATAAGCTGCAGAAAAGCGCACACGAGAAGACCCCTTGCCAGGTAACGTGTGGGTGCTGGAGGCGGCGCTCACGGAACCCGTCCAAGGAGGTCTGCGTTGTTGGAGGGCGAACCCGCTCAGGATGGAGAAGGCCTTAGAACAGCCCTGGTAGCTTGTGTTCTACATGAACCCTTTTCTGTATGTGCTGTATGTAGTTCAGCATTCTTCACTGCAGGCTAACGATTCTCTCTCCGGAACAAGCACATCCAGTAGCTTGTAAATCGGAGGCTCCTTCCACTCGCTGGGGTTCTTCCGCACCATCGGGCACTTGATCTGCGGCGCTGAGAAACACAGAAGCACGTTCTGTTCCCTCCCTGTTAGTGGAGTCAGTGCGTTCAGCTGTGATGATCGGGACGCGCTGTAGAAGGGGGGACATTTACTTTTGAATAATTTTGGCCAATTTGGATATAATTGCAGACTTAAAACCTGCACTAGTCCCGCAGCCGTCCATAGGCTCTGGCTAGCTTCATCATTCACACTGCACACCATTTATCATTTTCTCTCTACACACGCGCGCATGCTATTTGAACTTTTTGAGGTTAAGTCAAGTCCTCTACTCCGTTGTGCGTCCACTAAGAACGAGACATTCCTTCACACACATACAGTGTACTGAGCATGTTGGGAAGCCTAACCTTTACCCAGTCATATAATGAATCGGTGATTTGCCAAGGGCGGTCCTTGGGTCAGCAGCCTCAGCATCTCCTGGGAACACGTTGGAAATGCCTGTCTTCACCCGCACCTCAGACCTGCAGAACCAAAACCTCTGGGGGGAGGGGACTGGTCAGCAAGCTTTGACAAGCCTTCCCGGGATTCGAACACAGTGAGGGATTTACCACCATTGGTTTAATGCACAGGCCCTGTTCAGATGCAACTCTTGGCCCAGAAACATCAGGTACAGCCATTCTTCCTCTTATCCAGCTCTGACCCACGGTCAGCAGGTGCATTTAGGTGTCTTGTTTCTTTGGTGCTCTTCATTTTGGAACAGTTCCTTAGGTTTTCCTGGAGTTTCTTGACCTTGATGGTTTACAAGATGGCCCGTTATGTGGATTTGTCAGGTGTTTCTGCCCACGGGGCAGGGCTGTTGTTAAAGCATCTTTTGTCTCCCTCTGGGAGGCCTGCGGTTGGTGGCTCTAAGCGCTTGGTTAAGGTGCTGTCTCTCAGGCTTCTTTACTGTGCAGTTACATTTTACCGTATTAGTAATTTGTCAGGACCCACATATGGACGTCCTCTGTTCTCATTCAACTTTTATCCACAGTTTTAGCACCTGTTGGTGATTTTATAACTCCCTTATTTCTTCTATGTGTATTACTTAGGTATTTGTCATTAAAAAGTGTTTTTAATGTTTGTTTATTTTTGAGAGAGAGAGGCAGAGTGTGAGCAGGGGAGGGGCAGAGAGAGCTGGAGACACAGAATTGGAAGAGGCTCCAGGCTCTGAGCTGTCAGCACAGAGCCCGATGCGGGGCTTGAACTCATGAACCATGAGATCATGACCTGAGCCGAAGTTGGATGCTCAACTGACCGAGTCACACAGGCACCCCAGTTAAGTATCTGTTAGTGACGTAATGAGACAGAATGTGTGTCTTGTACAGACGAACACGGGCACTGCACTGTGAGGAAGGGCTTTGTCCACCCTGCCCCTGTTTATTATTTATTTGCATCTCTACAGATTTTTAAATTCTTATTTATTCAGTGGGTTATAACCCATCACCATCATTATTTATTTTGTTCAAAATGACGTTCCAGATTTGGCTAGTGCTGCCGGTGGGGCATGAAACTTACAATATTGTTGTGTGACCTTGTGGTCCTGAGAGGCTGAGGTTCGAGGAGTTCTGATCACCTCCGCAGAAGCCTGGAACTTGACATCAGGAAAGGATATTTTTGTGACTAAAACCGTATGTGTGTTGCTGTGGTCATAAGCCCCCACCCCTAACTGCCACATCCGACGGAGACTTTCCGCTTCTCGTGCTTGGGCCCCTCAAGAGCATTCAACCCTGTTGACGACACCCTCCTCGAAACTCGCTCCACGCCCTTGGCCTCCACGGTGCCACTTCCTCTGGTGCTTTCCTGCTCTCCTTAGGGACATCCCTTGAACACCCTTGTTTAAGGTCCTGGATGAGTGAGCCCTCTCTCACTCTAAGGGGCTCTAAGCCCATAGTGCCTGTACCCCGGCTCTCCCCCTAACTTCCGTGACTTTGGTGGCTGCGGCGAGGTTACTATCTTCCGAAGAGTTGTAAGCATGATTTCCCAAACCCCAGGCTGGATGTCAGAGTGGCCTGCCTACCTCCACTGCGGGGTCCACGAGCACCTGACCTGAGTGCTCCCTGCCCAACTTGATGTCCTCTTCCACCTGCTGTCACAGGTAACGCTGCCGCCATTTGCTTGTTACCCAAGCCAGAGTCATCCAAGGCGCTTTCCTCCCTTTCAGCTGTTAAATAATATTAGGGATATAATGTCAAGAGTCCCAGAATCTTTAATGCAGTGCTGACTAGAAATTATACTTCTCATTTGAAGTTTAAAACAACAGAAAACCATTGCTCTGAGAGAACAAATCTTGGGATAGCCACTGTGTCTTTTTAGGGAGATAAGGAGTAAGCCAGTGAATATTAACACCCCAGTTACTTTAAAAATTCAAGTTAAAACTGTATGCATTGCATATCTTTTATCACAAAGCTGAGTTTTTAACTGTGTTTAGGAAGAAGACCAAGTATTTTCCTACAGTTCCTGAAAGTCCTGTTTTACTAGTTATAAAATGCTGAAGTATAACCTTGAGAAAAAAATGTTTCATTTAGAAATCTATTTTTTTAAAAATCTATATTGTAGAAGTAGAGGTATTTTACTGAAAGCCTACCTTTGTCGGAGCTAGATTTTACTGATCTACATTGTGACAATGCAAATTTTTGGCTCCCCCAAGCCTCTCTCTGTTCCTCCTCTTCTGTGTGTCATGATCTTGTCTCTCCCTATCCTTGAGGACCTCTTTGCAACTACGCTGTGGCTTTTGCAGACAAAGTTGTATTAAAGACCAAAGTCAAGTTTAGCTGCCCCCCATCAATTCCGCGTGTAGTGACGGTGTTTCACAGCTGTCCCCTTCCCATGGGAAGAGCTGCCCTCTAGCTGGGGCGGTCCGCTGGTTTCCTAAGTTGTGTCCCTGTGCCTGGCGTGTGGGCCTTACCCACCCCAGCGTGACTGTAGCCCGTGTATACCTGCTCCTCGGCTCCTCTCTTGGGAAAGGCTTAGTGTCTTCTCACCTGGTGCCGGCTTGTTTGGGTTGACGCCCACGGCTCCCCGCTGGCCCTCCCAGCCCCATGGCTTTTGCTCTTTCAAATGCCCTCGTGATCTGTCCACCTTCCAGTACTTACTGCCCCCCCCACGTAGCATACCCTCCCCACTTAGCACTTATTCTTCTGGGCTGCTGTCCAGGGCTACCCCTCCCCTTCTGCCTGACTTTCCTGTTGTCCAACAGCCACTTCTAGGCCAAGCTTTTCCTTTCTGTGAACTAGTCACTGCTTTCTGCCCTTTCTGCCTTCTCCCCAAGCCTTTGACTACATTTTCATTCTCACCTCTGTAGGTCTTGTGTCTCTCCGGGCGGAGACCATTTGTCATCACTCTTTGCCAAGGGCAACACCACACATCTCAACGTCATGCTGTAGTCAGGATGTCCGGGTGGGTTCTGCTTTGGGAATGTCAAAAGAGAGAAAGCTTGTAGCCGGTGTTCTCTTTATTGTGTTCCTGGGTGAGATTTTGTGTGAGAGAGTGTCTGGCACAGATGGAACTGCTTTTATTTGTCCGCGCTTTGCTCTTAACCGGTGCGTCTTCGGACGGTGCCTTGTCATGATCAGGGAGGCTCCTAAAGCCGGTCAAAAATGGGCGGGGAAAGACTTCTGAACCTCCTCCTTGTATGTATGCCATTACTTGACGGACATGCACTTTACACCGATCTGCATGTTGAAAATTGTCACGTGTACACTCATTCTAACAAACTGTCCCTTATTAGGAAAAGGAGCGTGGATGTCTGGAATTGCATAAATATGGTTTAGGTGGCTCAGTTAAAAGTTTAACATTCAAGGACATCTTCCATCTGACCTGGAGATTTCTGTCTTTCTCTCCCTTTCTTGCTGTTTGCTGACCAGCTCCTTATGCACACACGTGCCCTGCGTGAGCGCCATGCCCCCTGCTCTTTCCCTCCTCTGGTTCACAGTGTTATTGGAAGATGTTCATCCATCCAGGCGCTGATGACTCCTGAGATGGACGGCAAGCCAGGCACCTCTCTTGAGGTCCAGAACCTGCATCCTGCACCCGCTAGGCACCCCCACTGGGGGTTTTCCTGGCACTCAGGCCTGATGCAGGGGGGCTGCCCCCGTCCTCCCCCTCCCGCTTGCTCTGGTTGTTTCCATCTGATGGTGTCTTTTCATCTCCCCTGCCACCCGCTGGCATTGCATTGCCCTTGATTCCACCAGCTTTGCCTTCCCCTCCCACATTCCTATGTCTTTGTGTCTCTAAATCAGATGCTATATCAGCCCCAAGCTAGCTCCTCACCATGGTCACCCCTGTGGGCCACTGGTCTCCCCACAAAACCCTCCTCTTTCCAGTTCCTTCTTCAGAGCTCTGCTGGCCCCCAGTCGTGTATAGGAAAAAGCTAGTGGGCTAAAGACCCTTCACTTAGACGCCATACCATTCGTGGCCTTGCCTTCCAGGCCTTCACCCAGGTGCCCTTCCCTCCAGCCACGCACTTGTACTCCATCTCCCACCGCCCTGCCCTTTCAAGACTCTGCACTTTCCACATGCCTTTTTTGGGGCCTGGAATACCCCTTTATTTTTTCTTGTTTTAGCAAACTCTTACCTGTGGGAAGTGCATTGTGCACTAGAGTTTGTCAGAAGGTGAATTTTATTTAATTACTTACAAGTTAAGTTTGGGTCCGTTTCTTAACTTTTCCAAGCCTGTCTCTGCCTCTGGAAGGTGACGGTGATAACAGCACACAGATGGTACTTGTCATGTGCACTGAGGCCTGTGTTCCGGGCTTGGCCAGCCCTGTTCTTGAGGGGCTCAAGTTCGTGGAAGGGAGACGCAGGTTAAAAACAGATACAACATCTGTAGTGTGAGAGGGTCTGTGGCAGGGATGTGAGTAGATACTATGGAAGCCATCTTGTGGGCTGGGAAAGGTTTCGTCAATGGGACGTTTGGTTTCATGAAGGAACTCAAAGGACAGGTTTTGAACATTCATGTAACAGGATCTGTGCTGAGTGTTTGACAGGTACAATCTCATTTAATGCCCACAAAAATATTTGAGGCTGACCCTATTATTGCTCTAGACTTGGAGTAGGGCAGAGAGGGGTGGGTATTCTCCAAGAAAGTCACAACTTGGCTAAGAGTGGAAAGCTGACTTAGAAGGGCCTAGGGTGGTCAAGATAGCACCTTATGACAGGTTGTTCTGAGCACTGGACAGCAGTGAGGGACTTGGAGCACAACCTTCTTGAGAATGAGATGAACTCCTTGTGCAGAGCTTGGAGAGCAAGGGTGGAAGGATAGCAAGAAATGATACCAGGACAGTAAGCAAGAAGTCACAGTGAAGGCGCTTATCTGTCACTCTGAGAAGTCTTTGCTTTACGATCAGTGAGGAGCCGTCGTAGGAAAAGATAACAAGACTACTCCTTAGGTGGTGCATAGTGACCGTAACCGTCAGACGGAAGGATCGGTGGATGGGTCGGTGGATGTGTGGATAGGGAGATGGATGGATGGGTGGGTGGATAGGTGAATGGACTGAGGGATAGGTAGATTGATGGAAAAGTGGACGGGTGGGTGGATGTATGGATGCTTGGGTAGATGGATTGTGGATGGGTGGATGGGTATGTGGATAGGTGGGCGGATGGATGGATGGGTGATGGATGGATGATAGATGGATGGGAAAATGGATGGAGGGCTGGTGGGTATATGGGTAAGTGGGTGGATAGGTGGATGGGGGAAGGACAGGGAGGTGGGATACAGTGCCTCCAGGATGGAGGAAAAAGTGAGTGAGGAGTCGTCTGCCGAATCAGGTGAGGTATGTTGGTGATCTGATGTGGGGAAATGGTTGGAATGGGAAAAGTGATACCTGGGAATGTTTAGAAACCAAAATTGATAAGATGTGGTGATGGCTGAGCGTGGAGGAGACCGAGTGCCTGGGGCAGAGTCCCGAGCAGCCTCCTCAGCCAGGGAGTGAGAACGTGAGATGATGTGTAGCAAGTGGGCCCCGGTGTGGAGGCGGGAGGTGGCGGGAGAGCAGCCAGAGCCGAAGAGACATGAAGCGTGAAGTGCTGTCAGGAGCCAGGCCAGGTCTGTGGAGAGGCTGCTGGAGGAAACAGCCAGGGGACGGTTGGTGACTCTAGCCATGACCTTTATGAGACATCTGACATTTGTGGCAGAGAGTTCACAGGTTGGAGTTCTCCCTTTTTCTTAAATGCTCAGGCATCATTGTGACCTAATTTTCCGTGCTGGGGCTCTTCCCCTAACTTCTAGCACACGATGACTCCCGATCACCCCGTGGGCATGGGTGTGAGCTTGGCATCACTCCCTGTCCAGTGGCAGGTGAGCTGTGGTGGTACCTTCTCTCTGTTTGCCTGGAAGTCTTTATCTTTTTCAGAGATTCCAGAGGAGATGTTATAAGCACAGCATACCATTGCTTTTTTTTTTTTTTTTTTTTAAAAACCCCACATAATCCTAGATTCTAAAAGTTCTTGTTTTAAAGGTGACAGTATGGTACTGGCACAAAAGCAGACGCATAGATCAGTGGAAAAGAATAGAGAACCCAGAAATGGCCCCACAAATATATGACTAACTAATCTTTGACAAAGCAGGAAAGAGTGTCCAATGGACAAAAGACAGTCTCTTTCACCAAATGGTGCTGGGAAAACTGGACAGTGACATGCAGAATAAAACTGGACCACTTTCTTACACCATATACAAAAATAGATTCGAAATGGATCTAAGACCTAAATATGAGACAGGAAATCATCAAAATCCTATAGGAGAAAACAGGAAGCAACCTCTTTGACCTCAGTCACAGAAACTTCTTACTAGACCCATCTCCAGAGGCAAGGGAAACCAAAACAAAAGCAAAAATGAACTGTTGGGACTCATCAAGGTAAAAAGCTTCTGCACAGCAGAGGAAACTATCAAAACTAAAAGGCGATTGATGGAATGGAGAAGATATTTGGAAATGACATATTGCACAAAGGGTTAGTATCCAAAATCTATAAACTCAGCAACCCCAAACCAAATCCAGTTGAGAAACGGGACGAGGACATGAACAGACACTTTTTCAAGGAAGACATCCAGATGGCTAACAGACACATGAAAAGATGCTCAACATCACCCATCATCAGGGAAATACAAATCAAAACCACAATGAGATACCACCTCATGCCTGTTAGGGTGGTGACAATTAACAACACAGGCAACAACAGATGTTGGTGAGGATGCAGAGAAAGGGGAACCCTTTTGCACTGTTGGTGGGGATGCAGACTGGTGCAGCCACTTTGGAAAACAGGATGGAGGTGTCTCAAAAAATTAAAAATAGAACTACCCTATGACCCAGCAACTGCACTACTAGGTGTGTATCCAAAGGATACAGGAGTGCTGTTTCGAAGGGGCACATGCACCCCAGTGTTTGTTTATAGCAGCGCTATCACCAAAAGCCAAAGTATAGAAAGAGCCCAAATGTCCATTGACTGACAAATGGATAAAGATGTTATATGTATATGTATGTATGTACACACACACACACACACACACACACACACACACACACAATGGAAAACTGGTGATTAAAAAGAATGAGATCTTGCCATTTGCAACAACGTGGATGGAACTAGAGTATATTACGCTAAAAGAAATAGTCAGAGAAAGATAAATGTATGATTTCACTCATGGAATTTAAGAAACAAAATGAGCACAAGGGAAGGGAAGGAAAAATAAGATAAAAACAGAGAGGGAGGCAGACCATAAGAGACTCTCAAATACAGAGAAGAAACTGAAAATTGCTGGAGGGGAGGTGGATGGGGGATAGGCGAAATGGGTGATGGGCACTAAGAAGGTCGCTTGTTGGGATCAGCACTGGGTGTGACATGTAAGTGACGAGTCACTGGGTTCCGCTTTGGAAACCAGTACTACACAGTATGTTAGGTAACTTGAATTTAAATAAATTTAAAAAAGAAGACAAAAAATGACAATTTGTCTTCCTCCCATTAATGTTTGTTTCAAAATCTGGGATTTGAGCAGGAAAAATGCCACTTCTCTGTTACTGCCAACACAAGGATCTGTATCACTGGGAGGAAGAGGGCACAGGTTAGGTTATTCAGGGACCTGCTGACCTTGAGGCGGGACTATGGCCAGCATTTAAACAAGCATTTACGTTCTGTCTTCAGCATTCTTCATTTTTTCTTTACAGTTTTGTGTCTTCAACTACCATTTGTACCTTAGTTAACCCTGAAGCCTTTAGTACCGGGCTTGCTTTGTTGCTATGCTTAGATCTGTATTCCTGCTGCCTGCTCGCTGTCAGCGGAACATTCTGAAACCTACAGTCTGAACTGAGGACTTAATTTTGTTCTTTGATGCCCTGGTTCCTCCGAAGCCTGCTCTTGCGACACGAAGGGGGGGGGCACAGTGCCACCTGCTGGAGGTGGTTGCTTTCTAGGTAGGGGAGGCTCAGCGCCTGGCCAGACCACGTCTCCCTCATCTTCCAAAGGTGAGGACTGCAGACCGAGTCTGGAGGCCTGCTGAGCAGGTGGTAGGGTGGGGACGTGAGGGGGTCACTGAATGCTTGGTGCAGTCAGCCCCGAGCGAAGGCTACGGGCCGTTGACGTCTGTGTGGGTGTCTGTGCAGGCATCTGTGCAGGGCGTGGGGACACCTGCAGACGTAGGTCGGTTGAACCAATGACTTTAATAAACACGACACCATGAGAGGCAGTTTGCAGAAAACGACAACACTCACCTGCAGCCCCGGGGCCTCATGTGATCTCCTGTCTGTGGTCTTGTGATTCCGAGCCTGTTCGCCGCTGACACGGGGTCACCACGTGGGCTCTGTGGGCTTTTGCCGCAAGTGGGGTGCTGGATGCCTCTGTCCTGGGCTGAGCCCTAGCTCTGGGAGGGACACCAAACTGGTGGCCGAAGTCACGATAGCGTGTACCCATCCCCCTCTCCTGTCCTCTGTCCCTCAGGTGGCAGGGCCCTAAGCTGGTATGTGCGACACGCACCTCTCCGCCCCATGGCATCCTGCTCTGTGGGACATGAACCAACAGCCTTGGGTTGTAACCCAATGACAAGTCATTAAAAGCAATCCTGGTCTCCTCCTAAACTCTTGGATTAGCATAATGAGCCTATATTAATTGCCGATTATAAACAAATTCCCCATTTATTCATGTGTCTCTAAATTATATGTCACCTCTTGGGGGCAGGTTCTTGAGAAAAGTGTTCTCCACACATTTTGTTTTCCCCTTTCTTCCAGTATTCAGTCGCCTTCCAACCGGGGGAGGACTTGTCTGGATTTCCGATTCTTCCCACGTGCTTTGAGGCCGTGCAGTTCCGTCTGAAGCTCTGACATCTAGCAGGAGGTCACTGGGAGGGATGCATGTCCTAGCTCGGGCGCGGGTTCTGTCAGCAAAGCGTGTTTCCTGGGTCCCCCTGCACGCGATGCGGGGCCCCACTGGTGTGAGAGCTGGATTTCCTGCGACGCTCGCTCTCCTGCCTGCGCCTGGGAGGCCCGCTGCCCCCCTCCACCCTGCTCAGCGCGAGCACCGGAGACGGTGGGGTGCAGGCACTGAGTCTTGTTTTCCTTTCCCTCCGGCTGACGTAGGAGGAACCCATCGAATATCCAAAGCTCGGTCTCCAAGACGTGACATGCCTGGTGGTGGCACATTTTCTCCGGCAGGGGTCAGCGGGTCCGGGTGGTTTCCTCCCTCCCCTCTTCCTTCAGAAGCTGCCCGCGGGCGGTAGCGTGGCTTCTAGGCTGCTGGGCTCCAGGTCAGTTGATGGAAGGGGTTAAGGAAGCAGGAGGGGGGAGGGACTGGGCTTCAAAACCCCAGGGCCTGAGGCCGGCGTCTGCGCCCTGCTGTGCCCAGAGCCCGGGGATGAGCACGGAGGAGAGGGGAGGAAGAACGTGGGGACACGGAAGCAGGGAGTCACCGGGTCCTGTTGCCCAGCTGCCCCTGATTGGGGTGCCGGGGAATCCCGCAGCTCGTAGACGTCAAAGAGCCTTCCATGGTGTCCAAACGTCAACACCTGGCAGCCCCCCCGCACCCGGACACACTTTCTGCTCGTGTTCTCGGAGCTGGGGCGCCCCAGGGCGCGGTCTGTGATGCCATATTCCACCTCCCTGCCCAGACTCAGGAGGCTTAGCCTTTCATGACCCACAGCCAGTTCGATCCACTCCTGGCTGATGATGCCACTGGGATATGTGGACGTCTTTACTCCTCTTGTCCAAACAGCATGCCTGACCTCCTCCCCAGACCTGCCCCCGCACTTAAACCTGACTGAGTCTCTCTCCTTCCGGTCACTGAGGCTCAGACCCACGCTCACCTGGGTCCTGGCTGGTTCGCCCTGAAGAAATATTCAGAGTCTGTCTGCCTCCATCTCTACTATTGTCACCACGCTGCTCTCAGCCACTGTTCTGTCTTCTTCCTTGCCTCCCCTCCTGGGTCTTTATTAATCCCAACGCTGGAGGGATCCACCTGCCACGTCACTTGGGTCATGGCCCTCGTCTGCTCAGAAGTCACCAGTGCCTTCCCTGCCGTCTCAGTGAGCACAGATACGGAAGCTCGCCAGCCTGGGCACCTGTAACAACCGAGGCTGGGGAGGCTCCCCGCATCTGGCATTTACCTTTCACATCTTTCCTCTGCAGCTGGAGGTTGGAGGTCAGGTGTGGGCACTTTGGTCCGCTCTGAGGCCATGTGGTAGATCTGTCTGTCCCCCAGGATGGGGTTGCTGGCCGCGTCTGGCGCTCTTTCACTGGTAGAGGCATCATGTGTCTCTGCCTCCGTCTTCGCGTGGGGTCCTCCTCTGTGTATCCGTCACGTGTATTATGGTAACGGTATCGTCAGCGAAGTCAACACACTTACTTTGACTTGACACCATGATGGCGCACAGCGCGTATTCAGAAGGTGTCAGTTGTCCCCATCATGCCTCCTGTGGATTTTTCTTTTTCTTCTCAAAATCCTCTCCATAGATCTGAAATAGCGCTTTAAACTTGTCTGTCGTGATATTTTCGAAGAATACCTCAGTTTGGGTTTGTCTGATGTTTCCTCACGATTAGATTCCGGTTTTGCGTTTTGGGCGGCAGTGCAGCAGAGCGCTGGGTCCTTCTCGGCACACCGTTCTCGGGAGGCGCCAGACATCGTGTTGCTGCGCCCTGGGGGTGACGGCTTTGATGGACTGGGTGGGGCGGATCTGCCGGGCTTCTCCCTGTGAATGTACTCTCCCCGCAGAGGGGACTAGGCGGTGAGGTGACTTAGGTCTGCATTGGACACTGGTGGGGGGGTGACGTCAGCAAGTCCAATGCCAGAGAGTCCTTCTCTCCTGATGACCGCCGCCTGGGTCACCCTTCATTACTGAAAACGTAGGGCCAGGGGACAAGGTGATACGCAGCTGAAACTGAGGCGGCCAAAGGGCAGAGCTGTTTGGGGGCCTCTGCTGAGCTCCGTCTGCAAAGTGCCATTTTAGAATTCATCGCCGGCGCAAGTCAGCCCGAGTTTTCGTCCTGCCTGTGACGCGTACGGCTGAGAGCAGGACGTTGGTGGTCACACAGGCATGTTAGGCTGTGTGTGCGCACGAGTGTGTGTGAGTGTGCAGGTGCACATGCGTATGCATCTCTGTGTGTGTGTGTGTACGAGCCTCTGTCTGTATATATATATGTGTGTGAGTGCGTATGTGCACACGTGTCTTTCCCAGAGGCTTCCTTACCATGGTCTCACAAAGTCCAAGAGGTGAGTGATGGCGGCGGCGGAGACAGGCCGGTCGGGCTCGCAGTGGTTCGCTTCCCCTGCGGCCCTTTGCGCGCCGTCTCCGTCTCCGTGTCTTGGTCTCAGTGCCTTTCCCTCACCGCCGCGCCCCTGCCCCCGCTGGCCTCGCTCCCGGATGCTCCCTCTGACGGTCTCCTGACTTGCTGGTCCCTCTGGTCCCTGGTAGGTCTGCCCTGAATTTGTGTTTGGAGGCCACGAGAATGAGTTAATAATGCCTTTTAAATTTTAACTTTTTAATTGTAGTAAAAGACACATAATGGAAAATTTGCCATTTTAACCATTTTTAGGTGTACAGTTCAGGGGCATTAAGTACATTCCCTGCGTTGTGAAAGCATCACCCCGTCCGTCTCCGGAAATTGTTTTCACTTTCCCCAACATCACAGTCCCCTTTCCCCCTCTCAAGCTCTGGACTACGTTCAGTCTCTGAATTTGACTGAGAACCTCACGTAAGTGGAATCGCACAGTGCGTGTCCCGCGTCTGGGTTATCTCACTCAGCGTGACGTCCTCCGGTTCATCTGTGTCGGAGCACAGATCCGGATCTCCTTCCTCGGAAAGGCTCACGGTACTGCGCCGCGACGTGCACGCATCGTGTCCGTCCGCGGCCGGTGGGCGCCTTCCGCTTCCAGCTCCGCTGTGTGCTCTGGGCGCCGTGGGCACGGACCTGCAGGCGTCACATCAAGCTCCTGCTTTCGGTTCTTTTGGGGATATTCTCAGAACTGGGACTGCTGGGTCATTTGGTGGTTCTGTGCTTAAGTTTTTGAGGACCCTCCGTACCGCTTTCCGCAGTGGCTGCACTCCCGCCGACGGCGCACGGCGGTCCCAGGGCGTCCACACCCTGTCAGCCTTGCGATGGTCTGTGTGCTTAATGGGCTGGGAGCCCTCCGTGATGGGCGCGGAGTGGGGTCTCCTGTGGTTTCCATCAGCGTTTACTTAATGATTAGTGACACCGAGATCTTTTCATGTGCACACCCCATGTTTAAGAATATAAATTTTCATTTTTGGTAAGTGGGGGTATGTAGAACCTTTTCCATATATACATTTACTGTTTTTTTTTAATGCTTATATATTTTTTAGAGAGAGAGAGAGAGAGAGACAGCGCACAAGCATATAGATTCCAGTTTTTCATATACACATATATACAGTTACTGTTTTTTTTTTAATGTTTATTTTTGAGAGAAAGAGAGAGAGAGACAGTGCATGAGCAGGGGAGGGGCAGAGAGAGCTGGAGACACAGAATTGGAAGCAGGCTCCAGGCTCTGAGCTGTCAGCACAGCTGAGGTGTGCTGGGGGGATGTTGGACCCCTAACCAACTGAGACACCTAGGCACCCCAAGACAGTCACTGTTGGAAAAGTAGCTGTGGGTGCACCTGGGTGGCTCTGCTGGTTAGGCGTCTGGCTTTTGCTCAGGTCATGATCTCACGGTTCGTGAGACTGACCCCGTATGAGATTGAGCTGTCAGCGCAGAGCCCGCTTTAGAGCCTCTGTCCCCCTCTCTCCCTGCCCCTCCCCTACCTGTTTTCTGTCTCTCTCTCTCTCTCTCTCAAAAAAAAAACAAACTTAAAAAAGGTAACTGTGAAAATGCACAGCTGTCTATGGAGGTGACTTGCTGGAGACTTCTCATCCCCCACCTGCTCATCCCTTCCCTTCCTTAAATTTGGAGAAAAACGAAGGTCCCCGAGTACCGCCCGCCGGACTTCTCCGCCCCGCGCCCTGTCGCTTGCTTGAGGCCGCGCCGCGAGCCCACAAAGCCAGGCCGCTGCCACAGCTCCATGGTCCGGTTCTGTAGATACCAAGCCTGATCTTCAACAGAACCCCAGGGAGGCCGGAGAGCCGATTCTAAAAGGAGGAAAGGGTAGAACATCTCTATCTTGCTAAAACGGGTATAAAAGCTAGAATAAAAATAAGAACCCAGATAAAACAAAACAAAATGTGGAAGAAACTAAATAAAAATGAGTGAAAAATAGATTGTCAGCTGGGCGAGGACAAAAATAAAGTGACTGAGGAAACATTCTGAGTAAATAGTGCTGATCATCATCAGAAAGACATTGAGTTAGAGATCACTGAGGCAGCAGTGTGCATTTTAATCTTTGAAACTGTAGAGCAGGTGCTGGTGGAGTTTATTCTGGGAGAGAAGACATCACTACTTTGTAGCTGAACTTTGTGGGTCCGTGCGCTCCGATCACAGGGTCTGAAGTAGGTTGCCAGTATATTTAGTCTTTCTGTTTAGGTGACAACGTTCCTGGAAGGCCTCCCTCCCACCACCTTTCTGCCAGTAATTCCCGACAGAGGATGAGGGTGCTCGGTTGAAGCCCTGGCTGATCATGTGGCTGGTGTTCATGTGGGTGGACGCCCAGGACAAGACTGAAGGGAACAGACTCTGGATCCAGAGAAGCGTGGGCTGAAATCCAGGTTTTTCATTCACGGTACAGGCAACAGTGTGTGAAACATGTCGCCCTTCTAAACTTTTCAGGGCTGTAATCCAGAAACTAAAGGTAGTGCTTTACGGGACACTTATACGGGACAGGTTTTATGTGCTAAATACTGTACATCACGTGGCTCACTTCCGGGAACTGAATCCGTGGCACTCAATGAATGGAAGCTCCTACTCTTAGCCTCACAGTCCTGCGCCGCTGACTAGGAAACTGGAAAGAGGTGACGTAAGAGAACACAAGAATACTGAGCAATTAAATATAGGATGCAAAGTGGCCTTAGGATATCTCGTAATTTTGGTAGGTTTATTTTGAGGTTGGATACTTTGTTAGTTTTTTATTGTGAAGGTAATTTGGTTGCTGTGGTTGATTGATTCTCTTGGATTTCTGAGCCTATAATCATATTAATATCGGAAAATAATATTTTAACATGGTTATCTCTTATTTCATTGCCAAGTGTCACTGCATTGGATAAAAGAGTGGATTTCTGAGATGAGTAATCTGGGGAGTTTGCTGAGAAATAGCTTATTTTAAGGAACACTTGATTACAATGCTGTGTAAATATTCTAGACCGTAGGACAGGGTAGAAAGCTCTCCACTTCCTATTCCATCAGTTTTTTTTTTTCTTTTATGCAGTCAAACTATTACTTTAAAAAATCTCTTATTTTGGAGCACCTGGGTGGTTCAGTCAGTTAAGAGTTTGACTTCGGCTCAGGTCATGATCTCGGGATTAGTGGGTTTGAGCCCAGCGTTGGGCTCTGTGCTGACAGCATGGAGCCCGGAGCCTGCTTCTGTGCCTCCCTCTCTCTCTGCCCCTTTTCTGCTCTCTCTCTCTCTGAAAAACAAATAAACATTAAAAAAATTTAAAAACGTCTTTTACTTTATCTTGTTAGGTTGCACGTATGTATCTGCGATTATTTTTGTCTTTCAGTTTTTCTAAGCCACCTCCTATAAATCCACATTTTTTTGACTAAAAGAATAAAACTGTATCTTAGTTCCCTGCCTGTATCGGATGCGCCCTTCGCCACTTACCCCGCCGTATTTCCTTTGGTTACACAGCCTGTGCTGTGAGGCTGAGATTATTGTTGTCGATGGATAACCCTACTAAAATGTGGCCCAAGTGGTCCAGGCTCATAGAAGCTTGAGGTTGAACGAAGACGTCTCACCAATGAAAAATTCATTAAAAAACAACCAAGACTCGTACTGATACTTGCACACACCATGTTGAGGCTGTAGTTAACCCACCTACATGGAGAGAGAGACAGAGAGAAGAGGGGGAAGGGAGAGAGGTCTATTTCAAAGAATTAGCTCATGTGATTGTGGGGGCTGGCAAGGCCCAAGTCCATAAGACAGGCCAGCAGGCTGGAGAGCCAGGCAGGATTGCTGTGTTGCAGTCTTGAGAATTCCAGAAACCAAAGCTGACGTTGACTCCTGCGACATCCCAGACCGTGGAGAATCACAACCAGACTTGGAATTCATCGTGGGATGGGGGCTGACCGCCTGGCGTGCCTGAGGCATCTTGTGCCTCCATGGCTGCCTTGAAGCTGCGGCCGGTGTGTGCGCTGAGTTGGTGGGAGGCAGACCAGGCGCTGGCACCCTTAGTGGTTTTGTGCAGGCGCCTCTTTGTTAGTGATGGTGAGACTGCGTTCACACACCTCCGCTTGGTCTTTTATTCCGTTTTAATCTGGGGATAGGATCGGAAAGAGATGTGGTGGCTCTCTATGGCCCAGAAGAACAAATTTAATTTCTCTGTGTCTACTTAGCAGGCATGGGTAATATCCGAGTCATTTGTCTAGAAATGACAGAAGGCTGCCTTTGTGCATTCTGCCTCCGTCCCAGACATTAACTAGCCCGTGGGCAAACAGAAAGAACTCTTCTATTGTTGAATCAGAAACAACAAAGGTCTCTGCCAGCAGACGCCCAGCGATAGATCCAGAAGTCGCTTGGATTCTGTATTTTCTGGCATAAAAACCAACATCACACACTCAGGCTTTGTTCTCTCTGGGCTTCAGTTCCAGAATGTTTTGTGTCTCAGCAATAATTGTGCATTCAACAGCTGAGGAGCCGTTTGCCAATCTGTTCCTCCTTTTTTGATCTTTAAAATGTGCGGTGGCTTCTCCGAAGGCCAGTACTTGACATTCGTGGCCTTGTGCAGTGAGCTGAGAACTGTTAAGATTCTGACCGTGAAGGATTTGGGACTGGGTTTTCCCAGGGTCATGTTCTCGGACAGAACCTGAAAGGTGTCCCCTCTCCCCTCCAGCCTTGGGCCCTCCCCCAGACAGTGCCCCCTGGGGTTCTTGGAACAAGTCTTCCTTAAGCTGCCGTGAGCAAGGCTGGGGCCGGCTTTGGGAACGGAGGCCTGAAGGAGAACACTGTGAGGTCTATGGTTCAAGGCGGCACGTCCAACCTCATAGTGCCCACCTTCCCCTCATTGTGGGTGCTGTGCTAGGTCCTGTGATCTCATCAGGCCTTTGCATGGTAGCCATGGCCGCCTTCTCAGCATGAGGATTGCGCTCGGATCGTGTCTCCCTCTGGGCCCCTGCCGAGTCCTGGAGCTGTTTGAGCAGAGGCTGGGCAGCCGATTGCCAGGTGAGCTATAAAGAGTCTTTCTCCGATGGGAGATCGGACGAGCCGGCTTCTTAGTGTAACACCGACGCCGTGTGCGTATTTCATCCAGCCAAAGTTGGGAGCGAGAGACACAATGTGGGCAGGGCGCCTGGCATGGGACCTAGACCGAAGCAGGGCCAGCACAGTAGTATGGTTACTATCCGACCTTGTTCATGGAAAATAGTCCAGACATTTATCACGGACATGTAAGCCATGTCGTCGTGGAGGCCTTCCTCTGATTTCCAGCTTCCAAATGATAAATTCTGAGAGGAAAGAGCTTGTACCTCATCTTGTGTCCCCATAGTGTGCCAGGCAAATTTGTTCAAGTGTGTATTGAACAAATGCCTCTTGCACACATAACTAGCAAGTAATTTTTCAGGAACAACTTTGTACGACGCACTGCATGGGGCCCTGGGGATCCAGAGGTGAATCGGAATGTTTCCGTCCCCTGGGAGCACGTAGTCAAGCCTGCCTTCATTTACCTACCAGCTGCACTGAGCCTCTTAGAAAGCCTTTCTTTTATGAAAAGCGTGGTCTCTGCCCAGGGACAGGGGCGCAGGCGATGATTTCAGACAGATCTGAATCTGGGCACTGCAGCCTGACACAGTTTACACCATGTAGCATTTATTTGCTCAGGTGTGAGGTGGGCTGAAGCCCCACGTGGGTCGAACAGCAAGTGTGTCCCTGCCGGCAGGTGGCCAGCACTCCACGTATGGGAAGTCCAGCCCAACGCCTCCTCGCAGCGTCAGCACGCAGCCTAACTTCCCACAGGACACCTGCCGTGACCAAAGCAACATCTTTAACTCTGGGTTTAAAAGGAAAAGAAAACCGTGGATACAGAGGGTTTTTTGTTTGTTTTTTTCTGTCCAGGCATGTCACGGCAACTAATGGTGATGGGCATTTTCCTGGGTGTAAATGACACGCTGGCATTGTGTGCAAGTCCCGGGCTTACCACTTGGGGCCTGTGTGGTGAGGGTGCCCTGGGAGCCCTCTGCCCTTTGGTGAACCGTGTTTGCAGTTCTGGGAGAACAGTAGGTTGGGTCAAGTTGTTTGTGCTGCAGACTCTGTGTGGTATATATCGAGATCAGAAGATCAGATTGTGACCACGGCCCTGCTGGAAACACTTTCAGACCAGCGCTGTCAGGAATGCAAGATAGTTGCATTTTTCTGTTCCCTTCTGAGCTCCTGCCACCGCAGACTTGGAGCCGGAAAGGAGCTCTGTGTGGCTCCTCGTCTGATGAGGCAGCCCTCCCTCTGACGCCCAAGAGGAAGGACTTGGGACGCTGCAGGGGACAGGGCACCCACTGCTCTGTGAGGAGGCCCGTAACGTTTCCAGAGGCTTCTTCCTTCTCTGCTGTCCACCTGTGGGCTTTTATGTTGGTCTCTGATCCTCACAGACCAGCCTGATCTCATTTATAGGGCCACACGCATCTGCAGCCATCGCCAGGCGTCCTGACCCCCTTTCCACGTTCGACGTGGGGCTCCTTCCGCTCCTGTTTGTGTCGCTCGTCCACGTCGTGTCAAGTGTCACCTGCTTGCCGACGTCTCTCTAGTTCATGTTTCTCCCACACTGGGGCCTGGCCCGGACCACTCTTCCCCATGTGCTGTAGACCCCAACATGATTATTTCCGTCTGCTCTACTCACTGATGTTTGGCGTGTGGCCAGCGGGACTTACTAGGTCTGTTTGATAAGAAAATTATGTTAATAGGTAGGATGTTACTTATGCTGAACTTATGGAGTAGATTTTTTAACGTGACATTAGGATTTTGTTTATTCCTAATGAATTTCACCTCCTTTACTTTGGATCATCACTCTTGTGTGACGAAAAGGATTGTGAATCAAGGATCTGCATGCAGAATTTTATCCGTATCATAATGGTAGGAAATTAAAATGTTTTGAGGAAAGTCTCCTGTGTCATGGTCAAGTCACTCCTAGATATGGGATGGGAAGGTCCAGGGGACAGTGTCCTTACTGCTCCCAGTCAGTATATTGTCTGTGTCATCAAGCCTTTTAGAAAGTTGTGGATGCACCGAACACTGTCACTCAACCCGTCTTTCTCTCTGGCGTGGGCTTCTGGGGTGAACTGTCTTCCGGTTCTCTCTTCCTCATGCCCTGTGGGAGGTGACAGTCCTGACGGGCCTCTGTTGCCCTCCCGTTGTCTCTCGCATTCTCATCTGTACCTCCATGTATTTGGATCAGGGGAAGAGTTAGTTCCTAGTTAGCAAAGAATTTTTTGTTTAAATAACTTACTTTTGAGGCTTAAGACATTATAAACTACATATTTAAAGTGTATAAATAGGGGCACCTGGGTGGCTCAGTCGGTTAAGCATCTGACTTCGGCTCAGGTCATGATCTCGCAGTTCATGAGTTCAAGCCCCACATCGGGCTCCGTGTTGACAGATTGGAGCCTGGAGCTGCTTCAGATTCTGTGTCTCCCTCTCTCTCTGCCTCTCTCCCACTCACATACTGTCTCTTTCAAAAAGAAATAGACATTAAAAATATAAAGTATATAGTTAGTAAGATTTGACATATACGTGTAAATGGGAAACCATTATCCACGAAGAAAATAATTAACGTGCTTATTACTCCCAAAGTTCCCTGGTTGTCCTTTGTGACCCCCCCCCCCCCCAGCCCTGCTAACACTCGGTCGCTGTAGATCACATCTGTTTCATAGAGATTTATAGAGGAAGGAAAAACATAGTATGTGCTCCCTGTGGTCTGGCCTCTTTCCTTCAGATTCCAGTCAATAAAAACAGCTACTAGAACTAATCCATGAGTTCAGCAAGGCTGTGAGATACAGGACCAATATGGAAAAATATATTGAATTTCTATATCCTAGAAAGTAACGCACAGAAATTGAAAAAAAACCCCACTATTTCCAAAAGCATGAAATAATATAAACTATTTAGGGATGCATCTGACAAAAGATGTGCAAGCCTTGTTTACTGAAAAGTACAATTGCTGAGACAAAGAAGAGCTGAGTAATGTGAAAGATCTGTTCATGAGTCAGGAGATTTAAGATGTCAGTTCTCCCCGTATTGACCTGAAGATTCAATATAATGCCAATCAAAACTTGAGCAGACTTTTGTGGATGTAAATTTTGTTAGAAATTGACAAGGAGATTCTGAAAATTCTATGGAAATGAGAGGGACCAAAACATCCAAAAAGCTACTTTGAGAAAGAGAAACAAAGTTGGAGGAAGACCCTTATGTGATTTCAAGACTCATTCTAAAGCTGCAGCAATAAAGATGGCGATTTTGGTGTCCAGGAGACGATCCCGTAGCGCTGCACAGAAATAGACCCACACATACCTGGATACATGGTTTTCAACAGAGGTGTGAAGGCAACGGAAGAGAGGAAGGATAGAGTTAAAGAACCGATGCTGGAAAAATTGGATGCCCTGTGTAGAAAGGGAACTTAAATCCCTCTCTCATCCCCCAAACGTGAACGCAAAGTAGCTCATATCTCCAAACGTAAAACCCCAAATTATAAAACGATGAAAAGCGAACATAAGATTAAAAGCTTTATGATCTTCCATTAGGCCAAGGTTCTTAGATACATCATCAAAAGCACAGTTACAAAGGAAAGAATTGATCAACTGGGCTTCATCGATGTTGAGAACTTCTGTTTTTCAAAAGGTGCCTTTCAGGAAATAAAAGGTTAAGGCACAGCCTGGGAGAAAAACACGTATCTGACAATGAGCGTCCATCCAAGATCTAAAAGGAGCTCTTAGAGAAGATGTGAATGGGAAAGACAGCTTGGTAGTTTCTCCAAAGGTCAAGCATAGACGCACCATACGGACCAGTCATTCCACTTACTGGTGTTTATAGAAAAAAATCATATGTGAAAATACTTGGACATGAATGTTCATAGCGTTTGTAACAACCAGGCAGTGGAAACTGCATAAGGGTCCCTCCGCAGGTGACGGGCCGAACAAATTGTCACGTGCCTGCATGATGGCGCACTGCTCGGCGGAGATCGGGGGGAAACGCCGATGCCCACAGCGGGCGGAGTCGCAAACCCGTTCCGGCGGGCAGCGGAATCACAAACCCGCTACGGCGGGCAGAACAAGCCGGCTGGAGAGGGCATGCTTTATGACCTTGTTCTTAAGAAATTCTGGAAAACGGAAGCCCCTCCACCATGACAGAGCTGAGCCGGGGTCGCCTCCGCTGGCGTGGGTGGGGAAGGGTTACAAAGGGGCATCGGGATGCAGTGGTGGCTTCATGGGTGTGCATTTATGTCAAAACTCCCCACATTGTCACTTTAAATACCGTAGTTCGTTATATGTCAGTTAGACTTCGATAAGCACATCATCCGCCCTCCAAAAACCCCCAGCTGTGTGGAGTGAAGTACCCGCAGGCGGAACCGAAGCCTGTGCCTGCTGTGCCTCTGGCGCAGCGCCTCGTTCACCAGCCGTGTGCCCTCGGCGAGCGTGCCCCCCGCTTTTCCACCACGGAAACCTGGGTGACTGTGCCCCTGCGTCTGCTTCTGTCTGGATGATGGACGGCAGAGCTTTTCAGAAGGACACTAGTGCTCTGCAGGCAGGGCGGGAATACAGGTGTGGGGGCCTTTGTTAGGACCTACTCCACAGAAAAGGGGCAGAAATGGCCACCTGGCTGCTGAGCGGCCTCTCTCTGCTTCTGCTGTCGGGGGGGGGCCTGCCCTCTGTCTTCCCAGGGGCCCTGGCTCCCCTGCCTGTAGTGCTCCAGTCGCCGTCACCTTGTTGGTCATCTCTGGGCAGCGCGACGCATCTCCCACCTGATTCCCACGCACCTTCCCTCGGGGGCGCCATGGGGGGAGAGGCGGCAGGAGCGTGCGGAACTTGGTCCTTGCAGGGCGCTGCGGAAGCGCGGCACACGGCGTGTGCGGGCCTGTCGTGTGGTCTGTGTACTGGGAGACTTTCTGGTGGTGACTGTGCCCTGGGCATTTGTCCACAGGTGCCGCTGCTGAGCGGGGCCTGCAACACGGCCTCACGGGAGGGAGCCCCAGCCCTTGGGGACCAGTTTTACCTGAGACAGTGACCAAAGCCAGGGCACAGAGCACCTCTTGCGGTGGGTCCCCACCTCCCTGTTGGAGTCACACAAATGCGATTACACCTCTAAAAACCTGGGTACATTCGAAAAACTCAGCAATTTCAGTATTTAACTATACGGCCATCTGATAACCGTGCCTTGCCCCCGGTAATGTGAAAGCCTGTGGAAGTTTTAGGATTGCAGGATCTTTAGTTTCTTTCTGCAGGTACCTGTACGGCACAGTCTGAGTACGTGATCTGGCTGGCTGTATGCTAGTCTGATTTTTATGCTCGTCTGTGCCATCATTTTCTCTTACCCCATCAGCGTAGGGCTGAGGTGTGGCCGTCGGATGGTCGAGGGGCCGCTATCTGATTTAATCAGATAGTGACTGGAGCTCATGAGTGAAATGTCAGCAGTTTAAGGCTTGGTTGATGTTTCAGGATTGTCTACCCTCAGTGGACCTGGTTTCATGGGGGCAGAAAGGACTCTCATTTGTCTTCCCAGAAAGCACAGTGAATAACTTCCAGGAAGCTTGTGCCTGCTTCCTGGGCCCCTGGACACACATCTTTTACCAGCCAGGGATGTGGTGCGTCAGAGTTGATCCAGGACTGATGCATGGAGTTAATTCTGCAATCGTGAGAGCTCACAACACTTCAGTGACTGTTAATGACGTAGAGGTCATAGTTCCATAAAAGTACCTGTTAGAGCTGCTCTCATGATTTTCTTTGAAGAAACACCTACACAAGAAACTACAGAGACGCTGGCCTGGTGTCCTTGGGGCTATTTACATGCAGTAAATACAACAGTTTAACTGCATCTGGTCAAGAACCCTTCAAGTGTTGATGGAGCCTCAAGTTCATCACACTGTCGTCTGTTGGGTTAGTGGCTCCTAAGTAGTGCTTTAGGTCGCCGCTCTTTCTGACCACCTGACAAAGAAAACGTCCACGCCGTGAGTGCTGGTTGGGTGGGGTGCTATTCTGTTGTAGGGGATTTCTTGGATCTAAATATGCGCAGTGAGACCTTGGGTTTTCTTCCATTGCATACAGTGGGTGGATCCCAAGGGCCTGTGGTTCACTGGTGATCGCTGGGACTCCTCCACGCTGTGCGGTTCGGGAGAGGCTCCGTCCGGCGTGGGGAATGCGTCGAGCCGCCCCGAAGGACGAAGGCGGGACAGGCTAAGCCTGGTAGGGAGGCATGTGGCCGTCCTGGCAATGTCATTCACTGGCACGTGACCCGGGATGTGTTAACCAAGCCTTCTTATTTTTTGTGATGTATTTCAAAGGCTTGGACATCCAAAGCTCACTGAGTGGGGAAGGACGGCCCTTCTGGGGTTAGAGAACTAGAGATAGCCAACACCTCCCTCCTGAGCATGCCTTTCAAATACAGATGGACAAACCCAGAGCCCAACCCCAGCCCCTCCTCACACTCCCATTCCCCCTGCCCCAATCCCCCAGGCCGGGGCCGGACACCGAGGGGCCGCCCTTCCCGCCCGAGCTCACCAGGGCATTCACACCAGCCGGTCCTCAGCGTCCTCGTCCTGCCTCACGCGTTCCTTCTGCGGAAACCTTGGGACAGGCCCTCGGCGGTGTTTTCCCTGCTCCTTGTGCCTCTGACCAGCCCTGCAGGCATGAGCCTGATAAACTTCTTCTTTTGTCACCGTCACTGCCACGTCTGTATGTCTCACACACCCGAGGGAGACAGCTCCCGGGTCCCCATATGGCCTGGGGTAAGCGCGCTGACCTGTCCCTGGCGTGTGAGGTGGGGTAGTGCTGGCGAGGCCTCGAGAGTTCTAGAAGGTTAGGTGGGCGGTGCGCCAGAAGCCCCCGCCTGACTGAATGTTCTGGGGCAGAGCACGGGGTCACCGAGGGCGGCATCCACACTTGTCATGCTCCTGCCCCTTTGTCTACAAATCTGGGTGCAAAGAGGTGTTTAAATATACCTCGCCCACCACTGTGGTGTGTGCCAGGGTGCTGGCATCGTGCTTAACCAGGATCAGGGCAGTGCAAGGAGCAAAATGCCCCAGGTCACACCTCACGGTGGGCCTCTCCCACCGCCCACCCTGCCTGCCCCACCTGCCACTCGGAGTGGACGGCCCGGCTCCCTGCCGCAGCCTGGGCGCAGTGGCGGTCACCGGGATGGCTTCTGGGCTGAGTGCTACTTACGTAACAGTGTAAGTTACCAACCGTCACCGCGGCCCCCAGGGCTGAGGGAGCTCTGTGTGTAGGTGATGTCATACCCTTCCACAGACATGGCCCGGACAACTAGGAATTTCAAATTCTGCGATTTCTTTGGAGGAAAGATGGTTACATTTATGCATGAGGTGAAGACGGAGTTAGAGGGCACAATAAGAAGAACACCTGGTCCTGGCTGATGACGAGATGACTCGGGATGCTTCGGGGGGAGAGAGCAATCGGGGAGCGAGTGCGATGGGGGGGGGAAGGGAGACATAGTCACGATTGATGGAGGGTAACTGATGAAATTCAGCTCTGTATTACAGATGGGAACCAGCTGCCTACCGCACTGGCCACGCCGATCGCTTTAAATTTAGCCCCCAGATCTTTCTGCCTCTTGGGGCCCTTCCGCTGAGTGAGCTAGGGCGGGACAGATGAGGGAGGCTTTGGTCATAATAAATTTGGTTTTCTTAGCTGGGTAGCTAGAAAATCGTTTGAAATAATACATTTCCCTTTGTTAGGCAGACAGAACAGCGGTCTGCACCGCGGTACTGGGGAGACTCCGACATCCAGGTCTGAGTGTCGCGCTCTGCATTCAAGGTCTGTGTGCAGGTGGCCGCATAGGGACAGCTGGCGAGGAGGGTTGGAGCCCTCAGGACAAAATGCACGCCTGGACGTGTTTTCTCCTGAAACCTGTTTGGAGGCAGCTGGCTGGCTGCTTGGGAATCTGTGAGAGTCGCTGCCACCTAGTGACGAGGGGCTGGAAGGTGTCACTGGTGGCCAACAGGCTGCGAGTGTGCCCTTGTGTTCATTCTCAGACTTTTGTGTCCTCCTCAGACAAGACCGAAGCGCAAAGTCCGCTGCCATATTCCATCCTGTGCCCTTTGCCGCATGGCGGAAGTGAAGAGTTGGGACACTTGTCACCCTGTTAAGAAGATGTGTTTCTGTGGGACGCTGGCGACTCTCCACACGCATCTTTTTCTTGCCCTTTCAGAGAGGAATACACACACACACATTTGAACACAAAGTTGGGAATACATCTGAAGATTAGTGGGCATGTGTCAAGGTCATGGGGAAAGGCGATACTCTGGGCAGACTTCTGGGGGACGCTGGCGCCAGCCCGTCCACCCTGCCTGTGAGCCTTGAGGATGGCACTGCGGCAGGGAGGACGGGACACAGGCACAGCCACATCATCCTTGGGGGGTGTAGGGCCCCCAGGGGAAGAGGGGTGCAGAGCCTGCATGTCCCTGTGCGCAGGGCGCGAGGTCTCAGGGTGGCACATGTCACTGGGCCTGGTTCCTCTTGCCCCTGTTGCCTCCTTGGGCCCCGCAGGGCCCGGCGGCAGGGGGTGGGGGGGGTGGGGGGGCAGAGGTGGGCAGAGGCGGGCAGCGTTCTGCACCAGGAGGCTCAGGCTCAGCTAGGTCAGCGGCCGGCTGGGACTGCGTGTGTGTGGCCGCGCGTGTGGCCGGGACTGTGTGTGTGGCTGTGCCGGCTGGCTCTCTCCTGGCTGCTGTTAGGAGCACAGCGCTACCTGCACACGCTCCGCCTGGGTTCAGCGGTCGCCTGTGCTGGCCTTGTTTTCTCTCTGTCCACTCTCTGTGGGTCTCTGTGTCTCTGTTCAATCATTCGTCATCTATTGTCTGTCCATCTATTACCTTTCTGTTGCTTTGTCCGCCTAACATCTATTTATCCACATGACAGTAATTTTGGGGCTTCGAACCCTTCATCTCCACCTGCTTTAGCATCTCCTAATGGCTCATTCTCCACGTAACCCAGTACCATGATCACTCTTAAGAAAATTACCAGTAATTTCCCAGTATCATCTAAGAACATGGGCTGCAGTTTTTAGTACCTTCACTTGTGAGTGTTTTTCTGTCTCGGCGTCTGTCTGCACCAGAGACCCGCTCACACCCAGCAGGGGGCTACTGTAAAAATCCCGAGGACCCAAGTGCTGGCAGGGGTGTGGAGAACTTGGAACCGTGTGCACTGTCTGTGGAGACACAAAATGTGCAGCCACTGTGCAAAACAGTGTGGCTTCCTCGAAAAAGTAAAAATAAAACTACCACATAATCCAGCAAGTCCCCGTCTGGATGTAGATCCCGAAGAACTGGACCGTGTGTCTCCGAGTGGTCCCCGTGTTG
Organism: Helogale parvula; assembly: GCA_004023845.1. NCBI lineage: Eukaryota > Metazoa > Chordata > Mammalia > Carnivora > Herpestidae > Helogale > Helogale parvula. Next base: position 85,016 of record PJEM01005047.1, read on the forward strand.
CCATGGTCACGGCGGCTTCACCGTCGCCAGGATGTGAGAACAGCACAGCGCCCGCCGATGGGCACGTGGATGAAGGGAGTGTGGTCCCTGAGGTCGGGGCGGCGCCCCACCGCTCAGAGGAGGGCAGCCCTGACACGGGCCCCGGCGCGCAGGGGCCCTGCCGGCGCCCTGCTGGGTGACGTGAGCCGGTCCCAGGAGGACAGGCGCTGCACGATTCCACCTCCGCGGCGTCCCGAGAGTACTTAGTCGTCAGAGGCGCCGGAAGTGGAATGGCGGGTTGGGGGTTGTCTCACTCAGCAGAGAAGCGGTTTTGCAAGATGGAAAAGTTCTGTGAGGGGGATGTGATCCGCACTGTCGCACTGGGTGCTTAGAAATGGTCCAGATGGGAAGTCTTCTGTTATGTGTGCTTTTTATTTTTATTTTTTTACCCACAATTAAAAAAAAAAAAAAAGAACGCCCTCTCTGGGATCTGGCGGGCCTCTCGTCTTGAGCACTAAAGCAGCTCTGGTATCTGGAAGTTCACACGCCTGGTCTCAGTTTCCTCATCTGTAAAACGAGCAAGAAAGGCTCTGTCCTGTGCACACAGAGCCGCTGCTGGGGACTGAATAACGGGAGAGAAGGTTCTCTCGTTCGGAGCCGCTTACGGATTTCGGCTGTGTGGCTTGGTGACCGCACGCGCCCTCTGACCTTCTGCGTGAGCAAACGCGCGGACTCCCGGGCCTGTAACAAGCTCCCTCCTCTCTCACCTCGTGATGGCAGCTCAGCACGGCGCGGTATCTGTTCAGACGCCGGAGTCTAGAAAACCCGACTTAAGAAATTCCAGTCGAGCGTATGTGTGCCTCAGGCTCCGGAGAAAGGGGATGTCGGCACGAGCCTACGTGGACGAAGGCTTCGGCGCTCCGGACACAACTGCGCAGCAGTTCGAGCGAATGTTTTACCTCGAGCATCATGACGCATCCCTCACCGGTGCGAGGCAGCCCCGGGCGTGCTGATTCCCACGGGACACTTCCGGAAGCTGTCTGGCCCAGCTCCCCTCCTGAAGCCGTGGCAGACTCGGAGCCTGGAGCGAGTTCAGGCCACCCAGACTCCACAAGCCCGACTCCGAGAGGCAGTCTGTTTACTTGCTGTGATGGCGAAGGATGCAGGATGGAATTATTGCAATTCTGCATTTGTCTTTGTTTTTAGAATGTGCAAACGAGCCTCAGTATCATAGAGTGACTTCCTTTCCTTCTCACAGTATCTTGATGGGTCAGTGGGTCGCCTGGCGGACGGCGCTTTCCGTCTGCGGTTCCCCTGAGCTCGACGGGAGGGATGGACGGTTCAGTCCTGTGTGGCTGGGCCTCAGGGAGGCGGTCGTCCCGGAGGGCTACGTTTTGCACAGCTGGCCCCCAAGCAGAAGAGCTTCATGGAGGTTTTGCAAACGGGTCTCTTTCTTAGCTGGCCGCTCTTTCATTTCCCCGGCAGGTCCCCAGCCTCTCTGAACGTCCTATTGGAGAGGCCTTTCTTCCTCGAGGCACCCAAGATTTCTGGAATATTCTCACCTGGAGTTTCATTTCTGTCTGTCTTCGGACTCCTCTCTGTGCTTGCATTCTGTGTCCAGATGTGTCCCAAGTCATCGGTTTATTAGTTTCCTAACTTAAAGTACTATGCTTTAAGTAATTTACTATGATTAATTGTTTATAATGAGAAATTTGTTTTTACATTTATAACTATACTCACTGTAGTTTAGAGCGTATCCTACAGAAGTTTCTAGGGCCAGAATAAGGCTGATCAGCGTATTCAGCTCACTCCAAAATTGCCCACTTCTGAGTGTGGCCGGGCCTCGGGAGCTGTGGGGGCATGTGGGGGGTGCCGCAGTCTTCTCTCCGGCCTGATGGGCACGGGCTCTCTCAAGGCAGAAAGGTGGAGACGGGCCCTAGGAAAGTCCATGTTCAGCCATGACCCCAAGGGGGTTTAATGAAGCCCTCTTGCTTGTGTCATATTTGAAATCATGGCCATGGGCATGTCAGGTGTTAGAGTCTCTATTTTATTCTTACGGTTTGTGGCTTATTACAACTTACAACTTGGTGGCGACTTGACCAGTGAAAGCATTATAGAAGGTTAGATTTTTAATTTATTTTTTTAACATTTATTCATTTTTGAGACAGAGACAGAATATGAGCGGGGGAGGGAAAGAGAGAGTGGGAGACACAGAATCCGAAGCAGGCGTCAGGCTCCGAGCTGTCAGCACAGAGCCCGACGCAGGGCTCGAAGTCATAGACCTTGAGATCATGACCTGAGCTGAAGTTGGATGCTCAACTAACTGAGCCGCCCAGGCACCCCTAGAAGATTAGATTAAAAATTTTTTAACAGTTATTTATTTTTGAGAGACAGAGATAGATCATGACCAGGGGAGGGGCAGAGAGAGAGGGAGACACAGAATCCAAAGCAGGCTCCAGGCTCTGAGCTGTCAGCACAGAGCCCGACGTGGGGCTCGAACCCACAAACTGTGAGATCATGACCTGAGCCAAAGTCAGACGCTCAACTGACTGAGCCACCCAGGCGCCCCGAAGATTAGATTTTTAAATAGAATTGTTTGGGAGGAAGGAAACTGGAAAATAATTCTTCACGGAGTTCTCTCGCGGCCTGGAATGTGGCCGTGTCATTCTCTGAGGGGTTGGGACAGCAGGGGATTTAACCTTAGCTGCTCATGTGGAGGCGAATACTGACTGCTCAGCGGACTTGGAAAAAGTGTGGTTTGGTTTATGTGTAGTGGACTCCCTAGTTATTTTGTCTCTGCCGTCTCCTGACTTTTCCTGGTATTTACGGCCTGGTAATGATGTGTGTGTGTTATGAGTACATAGGCTTCCTTAGAGAGTTTTTATATGGTCTCTTTTGTTCCTCTGCCATCGTGTTTTAAAAACACAGAAGAGGGGCACCTGGGCGGCTCAGTCAGTTAAGCGTCTGACTTCAGTGCAGGTCATGATCTCCTAGTCCATGAGTTCGAGCCCCGCATCGGGCTCTGTGCTGACAGCTCAGAGCCTGGAGCCTGCTTCCGATTCTGTGTCTCCCTCTCTCTCTGCCCCTCCCTGCCTCAAGCTCTGTCTCAAAATTAAATAAACATTAAAAAAAAAACACACACACACACATGGAAGAGTGGCCTGAGAGCAAACTAAGCTTTCCCCACAGTTTGAGCCTCCCATGTTGTCCTCTCCCCAAAGCTGGTGAAGCCTGATGCTTCTTTAAATCCTTCCAGAACTTCCCACTGAAGACATGAGCACAGAGACAGGTGTAGACCCGGGTACGGTTGGATAATGTTTGGGCACGCACACACGCGCGCGCGCACACGCACACACACACACACACACACGCCGTTTCCCCTGCACGGCCGGGCCGCACTGCCCCGCATGGCTTGCACTGGGTGGGTGTGATCGCCCGGCAGGGAGTCTGTTCGCAGCCCGTCCCTCCTTCCGTCATCAGCACACGTGGGCCACACCACGGTCCGACCATGGCTGGCCGCCAGCCGAGGAGCCGTTTGCTGGGAGGGAGACGGCAGCAGCTCGGACACGTGGGCCCAGGGAGGCCTCCAGGGTGCTCAGCAGTCTGTGCAGGGACGGGGGGGTGTTGTCGGGGGCGGGCACGGGCATGGGGAGAGTGTTTGACCACAGCTCAATGGAGGCTTTAGGGCAGGAAGAAGGGTCACACAGAGGAGGAGCCCCAGGGGGGCAGGGGAAAGGGTGGGTGTGCAGCGTGGGGCATGACTGGAGCCGCACCAAGGCCACATGAGGGGTCAGGATCGGGTCCCAAGAGTACCTGATGAGTGCAGGTGTGTGCACATGTGTGTGTGTGCGGGCAGATGTATGTGTGGTGTGAGTGTGAATGTGCACACATGTGGACTTGCGTGTGACTGTGTCTGCACACACATGCATGTGGACACAGAAGAATGCTTTCCTGCACAGCCGTGGATGTGGCATGGGTGTGTTCAATCAGGCGGCCTGGTTGGGGGTAGGGTGGACACGGGCTCTGGTGGTGCCCGGTGGGCACCGACCGTGATCTGAGGGAAGGTGTGGAGGGGTGAATGGGCCAGAGAGCCGAGGATCTGACTCTCTGGCTCTTTTCTGCCTTGCTGATCCCCATCTGGTCTCTGGCTGAGCCGCTGGGTCCCCTCCCGGTCCCCAGCTGGTTTCTGGCCACGGGAGCAGCCTCTGGCGCCACCTATTGGTCGGGCGTGCCGGGACCCCGGCGCTCAGCAGCGTGGTTCCCAGGCGGCCTTCCAAACCCAGACGCACTGGGTCACCTTCTGGTCCTGCTGCTGCAGAAAAACTTCTGCATTTTCAAGTTCCATTTCAGATAAAACCAATTGTACTCAACTGTGCTGTCCTGGGTCCTTCATCTGCCCCACGTTGAATGTGTTTTCCGGGAGCGCTGGTGTCTGCTCGATGGAGGTATTCGTGTGGAAAGCACTTCATCACTTAATCAGACAGTAGGACCCCAGCCATCAGTGTCTGCCCCGCGCAGGCTGCCAAGACGTGAGGCTGAAGGCTGAGCAACCTCAATCATTCGAGCAATGCATTAATGCTCGCTAATGGGCTCTCTGAGCGCCTTCTATTGTCCTGTGTGTGTGTGTCGTTTCCACTTTGAGACGCTTTACATTTTCTCCCTCGTTGGAAATTAAACAGTGCATTTGCATGCAGTTGCAGATCACGTCTCTGAGGACGAGCTCCTAGAGGGGAAGGAGGAGAGTGAAGGCCTTGCTTCTCCCCTGATAATTTAGTCTGTTGTTCACCCTCTCACCCCAGCCGAGACCCCAGGAACCAGGCAGCCAGCCTGCAGGTCACCATTTCTGGTGTTCGTAGCGGCAGGCGTCCCTTCCGAAGGGGCTGGCTGCCCCGAGGGTCTGGTGGGAGGTTCCACCAAGGGCTCCCAGTGGTTTGAGCTGCCATCGTGTTAGAAACCTCATCCTCCATGAAGACCCCCCCCCCCACAGATGCCTGGGTTCACGTCCTGCCCCTCCCACGTCCTGCTGGTGGGACCCTCCTGCTTGAGCTTCCTAAGGAAATGCAGAGTGTTTCCCGTCCTTAGAGACAGGAGACTGGGAAGGAGCCCAGGCCTGTGGTCCGCAGAGGGCCTGGACATCGCCTGGTCCAACACTGCTATCTCCCAGATGAAGAAACGAGCTCAGAGAGGTAAAGCAACTTTCCTGGAGTCCGACAGCTCATCAGGGGCGGAAGTGGTTTGCCGAAGAGTCCAGGAAGGGAAGCAGGGCGCCTCCTGAGCCACCCTGGTCAGAACTCAAGTGCCTGGAGGGACTGGCTGCTAGCTCTTATCCTAGTTTTGCCAGTGAGCTTCAGTTTCCCACTCCATCAGGTGGGGATGGTCATAGCAGAGATCTTGGCAGTGGCTTTGGGCTGGATGTGGGTGGGAGCGGTCACGGGAGGGAAGCTGCTTTGGGCCCTGGTTCAGGGCCAGTGCTGCTCCGCTGGGGCGGGGTGGGGGCCTGGGGCAGGGTCTCCATCCTGCGCGCTGCGGTCTGGCAGCAGCAACACGGGGGTGAGGGCTTTGCCCATGCACTCGGTCCTGTGCTGTGCGTGCTACAGCGCACGTGCCTCTCTGGCTCGCGTGCAGGGCTCCCGGGACCCAGGTCAGGGAGTAGGGACTCATCTGGTTTGCATGGTTCCGGAAACGGGCTCAGAGAGAGCAGGTATATTGCCCAAGGTAAAGGAGGGGGCTGTCCCGGTGCCCTGAGTTTGGAATCAGCACTCTTGTCCTGACTCTATATTCACTTGCCTGGGCCTTCGGTCATCTGGTCGACCCTGTGCTATCAGGTTTGACTCTGGCATTTTTTCCCAAGCCACTTCTTAAATTTTAGGAGAAGTTCAACTTCAGTTCTTTGGAGAAAAAATACAGCCTTCACGCACATATCCCTTCACTCCCTCGAAAATACATTTTCCTGTCAACGCCATGTGTACGATAGTAAGTTCACTGCTCTTGGGAGTGTGTGCACTTGAAGTATATAATCTGCGATAATGACAAAGTAAGTTAACATTTGGGAGACAGACAGAGTGTGAATGAGGGAGGGGCACAGAGAGAGGGAGACACAGAATCCAAAGCAGGCTCCAGGCCCCGTGCTGTCAGCACAGAGCCCGATGCGGGGCCTGAACCCACGTGAAATCATGACCTGAGCCAAAGTTGCACGTTCAACCGATTGAGCCGCCCCGGTTCCCCCGCCTCAAAATAAGTTTTTAGTTGTTATGGTTTGAGTGGAAAAATGAAGCCGCTACCAAAGGGAATCCACTGAATTTATAGAAAGGGTTGGATCTGCAAATCAGGTCTGCTCATCCCTACAGGCTCTGTGAAAATCCCAGCCGATGGAGGATGCAGCAGTGACCTGCGCCCCCAGACCCCCGGGGGACGCCCGCACCGCCGTTGCCAGCACGGACGTGTGGATAGCCAGGTCCTAACACACAAGCCACCCGGGTGAGCCCTGAGTTTGTGTCTCTGTGCATCTGGGTGGTGCCAGCTAACACCGCCCCTGGGAAGTGACAGGCGAGTCACTTCAGTCATTTTCTGGGTTCTGTGGTTCAGGTGAGGCGCCTCATGAAGAAGGGTGACCAGAAGCTTGCCGTTGCCTACCCCCCGGCTCCCGCACGGTGCCCACCTCACACACCTCTCCAGGTGCCTGGAGAACCCTGGCGCCGGGAGGCTGATAACGAGCCCCGCGGCTTGTTGAGAAGGGGGCGTGAGGGTCCTCCCGTTCCGGCGGACCAGGGTGGGTGGGTATGTGTCCGGTCAACAGCACCAGGTAAATCCCCTCCTTTCTCTGATCCCGGACACCGACGGGGCATCCGGATGGGTGGGTGTGTGTGTGTGTGTGTGTGCGCGCGCGTGTATCCGTGTGTCTACAAACGCCCCAGATTCTCATCCATGTTTGTATCTCTATCTGTGCGGGGACCCTGGCTCTGTGTGTGTCCCGCTGCGTGTGTGCTCGGGCCAGCGCGCTGTCTGTGCGCACGCCACTGTATGTACACGTGGTTTAAGGCCCTGTATACATCCCTGTGTGTGTGCGCGTGGACGGGACCCTGTGTACATACCTGTACATGTACGTGTGGACAGAACCGTGTCTGTGTACATCCCTGTGCGTGTGCGCGTGGACGGGACCCCGTTTGTCCCTGTACATCTGGACGTGGACCGGGACCCCATTCACGCACTAACCACTCACTTCCTGTCCCCGCTTGTGGATTACCACACGTAAACGTGGGCCAGGCCCCCGTCTGTGCACATCCTGCCACGTGTATGCCTGGATCATACCCACCCGTGTACAGACCGCTGCATGTGTGCGTGGACCAAACCCTTGTCCGCGTGTGCACCTGTACACGTGTGTGCGGACCAGCTCCCGCACGCGTGCGTAGCGTCTGAGCGGTGCTGCGGACTTTGAGAGCGGGGACATTTCTCAGGCACCGCCTGGTATTTCCGGTCATTCCCACTGTCCCGTGGTGTCACCGCTCCGAGGCGGGGCGGGGCCTGCAGATGCGTGAGGGCGGTGCCCGGAGCCCAGAGTCCAAGGATGACTCACGTGGGATCCTGAGGCACAGTGTGGAGCCCGAGAGCGGCCCCTCCCGAACTCCGCTCCCTGGTGACCGGCCTCTCACTGTTGCCTGCGTGCATCTATGGTGAATCCAGCTCAGAACAGAGAGGGTGTGCACCGCTGAATTTTGAGCTGTGGTTGTTAAATTCCATGGCAGAGGCAGTCTGTAAAGTAAGCTGTCTAAGCCGTTCAGTTTTCAAGAGCCAGAGTATTGAGAGAAAGGATGTGGGGACATTCTGCTGACTCGGCTTTGCCCACTGAAGGGGAGAAGCTGGAGAGGCGGAAGGAGGCCAGAAACCGCAGCGCTCTGGAATCTAGGGGGAGCAGGGGAAGAGGTGGTTGGAGAGCGTAGGTGAGGGGCTTCAGAAGGTGAGGGCTCGTGTGATCAGGGCTGCGGGGCTGCTGTCCTGGGGAGGAGGTGGTAGAATGCAGCCTCCCGGGGAGGTCGCTCTGGCTCAGCCCCGGGGACGCAGAGAAGGGATGGCAGAGGGAGGGGTGGAGGGCAGCCTGCCAGCCTTGGTTCTGGAGCTTTCGGGGGCGGGGGGGCTGTGCAATGGCCATGCAGGCCACAGACCCAAAGAATTTAGAGTCTGGCTGAGAAAGGACCTGGGAGACTTTCACTGGCCTCAGGCACAGAAGGCAAGCGCCATCAGCATGGGGCGTGTGTGGCGGGGGCACGGCAGAGGCCGGCGGGAGACCCAGGCCAGCTCAGGACCGGCTTTGGACAGCAGAGGAGGGCGCGAAGATCTCGAAGCACAGGTCACCTCCTGGAGAAGGAGAGAAGCTCCCGTGACCACAGAAGTCTGGGAAGGGTCAGGTAGTCTTTAGTTGGCAAAGTTAAGATTTCTCTTATTCCGGACAAGGCAGGTGAGTGTGATGTTATTTTCAGCGGTGGGACTAGAATCTGCACTTGCTCGCATCTCGGAGGCCACGCCTGTGCTCTGTTAGGCCCGCCACACTTTGCGAGGAGTTCGGGGAGATGATTTTCTCATTCGCTCCCTGCCTGATGCCCTGTTGGAAATGGAAGGGACCGCTCATGGGGCGGCTGGGTGTGTGGATTCCCACTGATAAATGCACGGTGGTTTCCGGTGGGCCTCGGTGCAGACTGTTGGCCGGAAGGAGCAGCAGAAAGTCCCCAGCCTTGGATTTGTTTTCCAGAGAACTTGGCTGCCAGAGAGTGAGCTCCTGGTAGAGAAGGCAGTGTCTGGGGGGAGGCCCAGGGCCAGCAGCAGGATGCCTGGCAGCTGGGGCCTGGCCCGGGGATGGCCCCGGGGGTGCATAGGGTGATGGAGGGGAGGAGACACACTCCCCAAGGGGCTGTCTGGCCCAGAGACCCCTTTCACGGCCCCGAGAACACCAGTGCCCGCTGAGACCTGGAGTCCGCTGTGTGTCCGTTTGTCCATTCTGCAGCCATGCACAGAATGCTTGCCCAGCATTCCTGCGGGTGCCGAGACTCTGGTACTGTCCCTGCTGCAGACAAGGCCCTGCTGGCCGTCCCGGGCTGGGGCTGAGGCTGCACGAGCCACCAGCCAGCTTATGCTGCGCCCAGGGTCTGCAGACCAGGTGAGGGTCTGCGTGCATTGCCCAGGAGCTGGGGTCGTGGGGGCAATGGTGAGCAGGGACTTTCAGGCCACTTTGCTTTTTTTTTTTAAATGTTTGTTTATTTTGAGGGAGAGAGAGTGAGATTGTGAGCGGGGGTGGGGGGACGCAGAGAGAGCGAGAGCCAGAGAAACCCAAGGAGGCTTTTTGATGTCACCACAGAGCCTGATATGGGGCTCGAACTCACCAACCATGAGATCATGACCTGAGCCGAAATCAAGAGTTGGACACTTAAGTGAGCCACCCAGGTGCCTCAAAAGTAAACTTTTTTTTGAGAGAGAGAGAGACAGAGAGAGAGAGACCGACTGACCCAAGCCGGCGTAATGCTGTCAGTGCAGAGCCTGACGTGGAGCTCAGTCTCAAAAACTGTGAGATCATGACCTGAGCCACAATCAGGAGTCAGACGCTGAGCTGACTGAGCCACCCGGGCGCCCTCGGGCCACCTTCTAAGTCTGGAGCCAAAGCACAGTCCTAAGTGTTGGCCCCGCTGCGGTCAGGCAGGGAAGGGAGGTGATTACTGGGCGCTTCCCTCTGCGAGTGCCAGGGAGGACGGGTCCCTGGCTGGAAGAGCGAGGCCGGGGGGGGGGGGGGGCGTGCCCACGGCCGGCAGCACGTGATGCCTGGCACGGGCAGGGCTGTTGTTTTCTGGTTTTGTTCTGATGTGAAGTCCGTCTCGTCACTGTGGGTAATTCGGGAACGGTGTGCGTGCAGACGGAGCGCATCTGCCGGCGCCTGGGCGTGTGGCGTGTCTCGCAGTGTGCGTGGACTTGCCTGTGAGCGGCTGTCTGTACCGCACACGGGATGTCCTGTTTGTCAGTTAAAAAGTAGATCTTTCACTCGAGGCGGAAAGATCCAAACTTTTAGCCTTTGTCCAACAGAGCACCAGGCTGAGTTTATTAGGGGAGGTTCCAGCTGGTGAGTTAGCTACACCAGGTCCCGAGGCCTGGTCACCCTCTGAAAGTGAGGCAGTGAGCAGCTGATCCTGAGAACCCCGTGTGGTTGCTCTGATCCTCGCGTCTCACCCGCCTTGCGGTGGAACACGTGAGAATGGGCTCGCGGGTTTCCCGGTGCCCGGCGCTCGCTCTGTGCGGCCCCCTCTTCATTTCCCGTGCCTTCGTGGTGAGGCGGTGAAGATGCAGCCCTGCGTGGGCACACCGGCCGCCCCAGAGCAGCCGGGGGCCCTGGCCAGAGGCGGCGGGGAAGCCGAGGGAGGGCAGCGCGTGGCCCCGGGGACCCAGGCCCTGGGTCCCCCAGGGGTCTCGTTGTCAGCGGTGGAGACGCCCTCTCCCCGGATTGCGCACACGTTCTGTGTGTGGGTTCAGAACCGTACTCCCGACTCCTCAGTTATGGTCTGGCCCCCGACGTGGTGTCTGGAGAATAGGGAGGGGGTTCGGTGACATTTCACAGCCTTGGCTGGCTGTCAGACGACAGAGCCTCGACCCCCGTGTCCGGGTGAGAGCAGCGGGTACCGCAGCCTCGCGCCTCTTCCCCCTGGGTTCCCGCCGGCGCCATGACCTGCACCGGGGTAGATCCTGTCTGCTCTCCCATTTTTCTACAGCATGAGTTTTCTCACATTGCCACCAGATGTCAGTAACGTCCCTCTGAAAATAAATGTGTGGCCGAGAGGCAGACTAGGGAGAAGGAAGTGGTGGCATCCACAGTCCATCCTCTTCCCCCGTGGAAGAGGCACAGAGACGGCCTGGGCTGTGTGTTCACACCCGGCCCGGGGAGCCTGACGGTGAGGGCCCGCCCCCTGCCTGGCCCACCTGCTTATTCATGAAGCCACAGTGTTGGGCAACGGAGAGTTGTGGGGAGGTGTGACCCCCACCCTGGTGACACCCTGCCTGGAGTCCACAGGTCTAGGCTCATGCTGGTGCAGTGAGAGGCAGTGTGGATCTGCCTGAGGGCCACGACACTGCTTGTTACGACCGAGGAGACCACGTGGAGTCCGTACAGGGACCCGCCACTGGCCCTGCGTCGGACCGAGACATGCCAGGAAGGAGGAGGGGGCTGATGTCGGTGGAGGAGGCCTATGGACCCACAGTCACAGTGCAGTGTTCTGTCGCTGGGCCTTGGACGTGAGGCACTGAGCAGCGCCGGTGCTTTCCTGCTCACCAGACACCTGTGCACACCCAGCTCTCTCTGCTCCTCCAGAGGCATGCGAGCGACGTCGATTCACGGACATGTTTGTACGACCGTGTCGAAGGCTCGTGTCCAGATTGGCTACGGGTCAGCTGGCCTGTGTCGGTCCCGGGTGGGAGCAGCATGGCGGTCAAAGCCACGGTCTAGTGCTCCTAATTGGCCACCTGGGAGGTTTCCTCAATTACCCTTCAGCATGTCTGCCGTGGTGGCAGGCATCCCCCGTCATATGGCTTGAGCACTAAGTGGGGTAACGTAATTATTCCGGCAAAAAGAGGCGGGAAGAGGAGGAAGGGACGCAGCTGCAGTGAGAGCCCGAGAAGAGGGCGGCTGACCAAGGGCCCCGGCCTCCAGCGCTGCGGACGGCCGGGCGTCTCCGTGGCCCCCGGTCTTGGAGAAGACCCGCTGATGGAGGCAGCTGACATTTATAAAGAACAGACTCACGGGGACTGGGTAGTCCTGGACCAGGGGCTCCGGGGAAGGCTCAGCAAGAGCCCCAGGGGTGTGTGCAGGCTCCCGGGGCCTCTGCTCATGTCCTGACGTGAGGTCCACTCCCAGGCCCGGATCCCCCCAGGAGAATAATCCACGTTTCTTTCCTTTGGCCACGACGACGCGTTCCTAGGAGACCAGAAGAGAGCATCAGTCTCCCAGCCCCAGCTGTGGCCTGGGGTCCCATCCAGGCCTTCTGTCCGGAGGCGAGGCCCAGGCATCGGGGTTCGCAGGTGCTCCTGAGTGACCGGGTGCGACTGCCTGGGGGTGGTGTCCTAGAGCAGTCCCTGGCAGAGGAGGCTGTGTCCCTAGAACAGTGGAAGGCAGCACGCAGTCCAGGTGGCCGAGGGTGCAGGAAGACGTTAGCACCTGAGACGGAAGGTGAGCACGCCCCGCTGGGGCGCTGGCTCTGGGCCTGTCCGCACCGCCTCCCCGTCCTTGAAAAGGCAAAGAAGTACTTACTCCATGACCAGTAGCTTCCAGAATTCTCTCAGACACCTCCTGTTTTCAAATGCAGGGATGATCCGTTTGGGATGCCACAGGGACTAGTATGTTTCCTTAGCCTCAAATGTGGCTCCTATAACAAGCCACGGCTGTTTGCCAGAAAGGGGTGCCTGGGGGCCAGCATATCAACTGTTATGGAGCCATTTATTCTAGATTCTGATTTTAAAAACAAAACCAAAAATCACTCCTTGTCATTTTCTGAAAAACGACTTCTCCGTTCTCAATTCACTTTATGACAGACACGAAGACACTGTTTATTCTCGTTATTGAAAACTCAGATTTCACAGAAGGAGCAGTGCAGGAATGCAAACCCGCTCCTCCAGCGGACCCTGGGCCGCCTCTAAAGACTTTCTTCCTTGTGCAGAGCGTGCTTTTCCCTAATGTGGTGCTTACCAGTCTTTGAAGATCACGGTGATCACAGTGAGAAGAATGAGGCAAAGTCCACGTATAGTTTTTCTGTTTCTGTAAGAGGGAAGTGGGAGTAGATTAAAAACACATTCAGCCAAACAGTCTGGCAGCTTCTCAGATGGTTAAACGTGACCCAGCGCTTCCACTCCCGGGGGCACGCCCAGGAGAAGTGAAAACACGTGTCCACACTCATACCTGCATGTGAGCTTCCCAGCAGCATGGTGCATGATTGTCAAAAGGCAAGAACAATCCCGGGGCCACCAAGCTGATGAGGGGGATGTGGGTAGACATATCCACACGGCGGGGTGTTCTTGCTCAGCCGTGACCATGAATGGAGCCCTGACAAGGCTCCAATGTGGAGGAACCCAGAGAACATCACGCCAAGCAGAAGAATCGAGTCACAAGAGACCACATATACTATCCTGTTTCTATAAAATTTCCAGAATTGGGCAATCTGTAGTGATAGAACGTAGACTGGGCATTGCTTAGGGCTTGGAGAGGAGGGGCACACGGGAATGGGAGGTGGCAATCTAAAGGGCATGAAGTTTTTCATGTGACGATGAAACAGTCTAAACTAGGCCGTGGTGATGCTTGCACGTACCTGTGATGTGTTAGAAACCACTGAATTGTGCAATTTGAATTATGCAGTATGTGAAATACATCTTTTTTTCTTTAAATGTTTTTATTTTACTTTTGAGGGAGAGACAGAGCGCCAGCAGGGAGGGGCAGAGAGAGAGAGGGAGACGGAATCTGAAACAGGCTCCAGGCTCTGGGCTGTCAGCACAGAGCCCAATGTAGGGCTCGAACTCACAGAGCGTGAGATCATGACCTGAGCTGAAGTCGGGCGCTTATCTGACTGAGCCCCCCAGGCTCCCTGTGAATTATATCTTAATAAAGCTATTACGAAGAAACATACGGAAGGACAGACTGGAGCGCCTGGGGGTCTTCGATGCTCTCTGGGTGAGGACCTCAGTCCCTGACCAGACCACGGATCTGGCAGCCTGCACGCCCCCCCCCACCCCCCCGACGAGACACACGGAAGTGATGTACAATGACGTGATGGGTTTAATGCGTAAATTCAGGAAAGAAAGTGGGGGAAGTCCTGAAGGGCGCAGACACGGCGAAGGAACCGGAGGCCAGAGTAGCCTGAATGAGAGGCTACACTGACAGTCCTGGACGTAGTGGGGTCAGACGGCTGTCACCGCTGGTCTCGTTGTGTCCTGTATTTTAATACATCCACGAGACACAGGAGGCGGGCCTGTGAGACAAGGAATGTTGGATGTCATGTTACTTTTCCCACGCATGTGAGGCCAGGACCCTTGCCAAAGGCTCCCTTCTCGGTAAAATGGTATTCTAGAAAGCACCTCTGGCCCCGGCCCAGTACTAGACAGGAGGGAGACTGGGCCAGTGCAGCGGAGCGATGTGAGCGTAGAGCAGGCGCCTGCCCCGGGCTGGACACGGGCTCCTCTGCTGGCCTGCGTTCCTGGGGCTTGAGGCGCAGGCGCCTGGCCCTTAGGGGCACCTGCAAACGTCCGCACCGTGTCCCTCGGGTGAGGGGGTGCCGCCGTCAGCACGGAGCAGCCGCAGAGAGGCCTCGGAGGGGCGCCCCGGGTTACTGCTCACCACGGCCCCCCGAACTGAGGCGGGGTGCTCTCCACGCACCGGAGAGGAGCCCCTCTGGGAGCAAATGAAGGGACCTCTGTAGGGTTTGGAAAAGTGACCCGTCACGTTTGTGGAGTTTGAGCAAAACAGTGCAGTATGTGAGAGCACACTGCTTAACCCCCACGTGGAGGAGATGCTGGGGACACGTTTTACTCCTGATCCGCCGCCGCCTCCGCTCCTTGCTGTGGCACCTTTGTCTTGTCCTGCGTCTCAGGCCCGCTCTTCCTGCTATTTTACACCCGTGTCCCCGGCTCCCGCTCCCTGCCCGGCTTTTCCAGCACCACTGTGGGGACTCCGTGGTGAGGGCGCTGACTTCTCTGCCCACTTTGGGTCAGATGGCACCAATACCAATGGAGAGAGATGCCGAAGTGGGGCCACTCCGGGGGCAGGGGACACGGGTCTGGCGCGCGCCTGGTGATGGCGTCTGCACGCACCACCACCCGAGGACAGGGCCGGGCGGGGCTGCCGTGGCACAGCTGAGCCAACATGCATTGGGGACGCTGCTGGCACTGCACGTCCTGTCAGGGGGCGGGGTGAATAGGGTGGCCACAGTCATGTGGGATTACTCTTCTGCCTGCCTGACTGTCGGTCACTCAGCCGGTGTGGGTGGCCTTGCGGGCAGACCTGTACGCGGGGTCAGTGTGGCCGTGCCGGCAACGGGAAGCCACGAGTTCTGCTTGGTTGGTGGTAGTGGTGTGGCTGTTCAAGCCGCAAGTAGTGAGGATGACAGAGACTTTCCAAGTGAGTCCACCCCCCCCACCCCCCCACCGGAGGCCCTTCCTGGTGTCGTGAGTGGGGGCGTGTGCCAGCGTGCCGCGTGCGTGCTGGTGCGGCTTCTGTGCCATGTGCAGGGCTGTGGCAGACTTCCTTTCTAAAGATTTGGAGTGTCTTTCTAAGACCTCCTGCATGCACCCCATCATTTTGTTGGGCTCATCACAGGACACTCTAAGTATCTTAACTCTCAGACACCTTTAACACGGTGTGCGTCGCCCGTGAGAGCCTGCTGGGAGCATGCCGGTCACAGCGGGAGCCTGATGCGGCCGTGGCGGTGCAGGCGCGGTTCCCACAGGCGCGCGGAGGGACGGGAGCCACCCCGCCACTTAGAGGGACCTTGGGTGAGTCTCGTAACATGCGTGGACCCCAGTTTCCTGAGACGAGGGGGTTAGAAGGGGCACAGCGCCCCCAGAGTGCCCGCAGGTACCGAGGAGGTTCCGGCCGCAGCTGCGGGGACCGGGATGCAGGGGCCACTTGTGCTCTCTGAGGGGAAGACACCGTGGACACAGAGTGAGGCACGGATATGGGGGCAGCCTCTGCCACGGGCCTCATAAACAGCAGCCGTCAAACCTGGATGGGGTATCGCTCCAACCCACTCGGCTTTCAGCTGGGTCCTGGCTCAGTCTGCTCAGCCACGGTACAAAGCGTCTCCGCCGGGGTGGCTGAGACAGCCTCTCACAGTCTGGAGGCCCGAGGTCAAGGGAGCCGCAGGGTCAAGTTTGGGTGGGGGCCTCTTGCTGGGTCCCTGTGTGGCCGGGAAGCTCCGGTCTCTCTCACAGGAGCACCGGACCCGTCATGACCCCATCCGAACCTCATCACCTCCAAACACAGCCCCGTGGGGTTAGGGCTACAGCATATGAACTTTGGGAGGACACGGCTCAGCCCCCCAGGGCCCCCCCGGAGCCTGTGCTGCTGCAGTGCCCGGGGCGCAAGGGTGTGAGTGACGCGGTGGATGCAGACGTGGACAGTGGTTTAGGCCAGCTGGGTTAAGATGTCACACTTTTCCAGATTTTAGGGAACGTATGCACATCTTGCCAGGCCCCTGCCTGGGTATTCGTGTCACGGAATGTGTCTCCTTGGTGGTCTTCCCACGCTTTCCTTCCGGACCACAGAACAGGTCCTGGGGGGCGTTCTCTGGCCCTGTCAATACGAGCCCCCAGACCCCACTCAGGATCCCCACCAGCAGGCTCCTGTCTTGAGCAGCCGTGGGTTTTGATGGTCAGGTGTGGGGCAGGGATGAAGCCTTCTTGGTGCCAGCGATTGCTGGTCGTAGGTTCTAGAATACAGGACAGATGGGTATCCAGTGTGTCTGATGTGCCAAGGGGTCTCCCAAGAACCAGCCTCTCTCCTCCTCCCGGGGTGACCGTTATTGCTGAGCAGAGGGGATTAACAGGTGCCAAAGAAGGTGCGTGTGCAGGGCACGGGGGGGATGGCGGTCCTCCCCTACTTGTGTGCCCTGGGCGGTCCTCAGCTCCTGGGCCACTGTGAAAGCCTCCGTTTGTCCTCCTAGCCGTGAGGAACTCATGTGAGTCTTATTTTTCTCTGATTCTCTCGCCTTCCAGCTGTGCGTGGCCAGGAAGGCCATGCGGTCAGCTGTTTCTCTTGATCCTGGCCGCATCAGCCTGCGAGCGCTCTGCCTGCCGTCTGCGGGGATGCCAGATTCCCCCCTGGCTCTTGTCTCGCTCAGCCGACTGCTGACAAGACCCGAGGTGCCATTTTCATGATTCTCTTTCAGATGAGTGTGGTGTAGGTGTTCGCGTGTGTACCTGATCTCCACAGTAGGTGGGATGGGTCTTGCGGCCCCGGCGCCAGCCAGGCAGTGGGGGCGGAGCCGAGGCAGGAAAGGCAGGCACGAATACTGGCCGGACGAGCTCTGCATGATGCTTTAGGGGACACCCATCAGCTTGGCCATAATCCAGCCTGCAGACTCATCCGCAACCACGCGGTGCCAGTGCAGCGACTGGGCGACCCGTGCCCATCTCCCCTCTGGAGCCCAGCAAGGGGGTGGACGTGCAGGGCTCGCGGAGGCGAGTGTGAGCATGCAGGTCCCTGCGCACTGGGCTGAGGCACTTTGGTGTGGGGGGCAGCACGTGTGTCCTCGGTGGCCTGGAGCTGTCTACTGGTGCAGAAGACATCTTTGTTGCCTGAGAGGGTGTCCCCCCCACCTTCTGAGCCACGCTGCTCAGTGGATGGCGTCCTGGCGGAGCTGAAGCTCTGGTCACCATTCCAGAGTGGACGGGCTCTTTGCCACAAGCTGTCCGGCGGGGCCAGAGAGCTGTTATTCCGTGGTGGAGGGGAGCTGCGGCTGTTTACGTGGCCTGGTGGTAAGTGACAGTGAGCTTCTTAATTGGATTCTGCACTCAGTTTTCTCAAATAGATTTTCAAGATCCCATGTTGAGAGGCACAGAGCACATATATTGCGCTCAGCACTTCCTGTTTTTGTCTCCAGTGGGGAAACGTGTGGAGGCGTGTTCCCAGGGCTCTGCCTCCAGAATCCAAACCCAGCAGATGCAGGGAGAGGTCAGCCTCCTCCGAGAGGCGTGTCTGTCCCCTGTGGGGATGACTGCGGCCTGAAGGACACGCACACAGTCGCTTTCCTGTCTTCGTGTCTCTGAGGACCTACTGTGCGCTTGGGCACACCTGCCATGTGGCCGTGTTAATGCTCACCTCCTTTTGTAAATCAGATGATACATTCCCTTTGAGAATTTATCATTTATAAAAGGAACCGGTAGTAATTCTTGCATAATGAATTCTCTCCTCCTAATGATCTGATTTCAAAGTTTACATTTTTTAACAGGTCGGATATTCGTTTCAGTGTCAGCTCTTCCCCAAGCCCCACGGACATTCTAACAAAAGGCGTTATTTTCAGAATCTAAACATAAATACATAATAACGCGATGACTTGAAGCGGCATGAACAATGGAGGGAGGAAGTGAAGCAGGCTTTCACAGAAACATGAACTCATTTTCATGGCTCCCGGTATTTCTCATTACAAGTTAAACTATTTAAAATGATGGCTTAATAGGCACCACCTGAGATGTGGGCGGGATAATGAGTGTGAGATGCTGAACTACCGCGTTTCCTGACTTCTTTGTGTGGAAATTAGTAAATGCACCATCCTAGGAAAAGTGGCTTTGCGAGTCTAATTTTCATTTTTCTAGGTCCTCCACCCAAGTGATAGATGGGGGAGAGATGCACTCGTAGGAGGCCCGCTTTGGAGTAGCTTGTGCGTGGAGTGTGTGCGCACGCGTGCAGGGATGACCCCGAGGGCGTGGCCTGGAGGGTGTGGATGACCCCCAATGTGAACTCAAGCCTGCGGGAAGACTGTGGCGATAGCACCCACCTGTGGGGGCCGGATGCCAGAGAGGAGCAGCTTGTGATCCACCCTGAGGTGTAGACCTGGAGGAAGGCAGACGGGATGATCACGGGTGTGGGGGCGGCGTGGGCACCGTGGGAAGCAGAATCGATAAGTGGAGGGGCGCCCGCTCCCAGACTGCCGTACGGGGTGGCCCCTCCAAGGTTGGGGGTGCGCTAGGATGACTTGAGTTACAGGGTAGCGGAGCCTTGGCAGCAGAGGAGAGCGTAGGCGCAGGTTTGTGACGTCTCACTTTTACTGGATTGGCCACTGAGTTTTCTTGGAGAGAAATTGTCTTGGATCTGACCTTCCTCATCCATGTCCTGAGGGCCTTTTTCTGGAACTGCTAAAGTGGCTTTCTGGCCCGCCTGCTTCTGTGTGGTCCCTGGAGGCCTTCCCCACTCAGGCTGCGGTGGTGGGCCACACTCTGGAGACCCTGGGCAGCATCAGCTTCCAGAAACTGCCCCTCTGCTCTCCTGTCACGTGAGTGCCCAGTATTGTGCTCTGGCCTTTTCACTGGCACAGGCCTGCTGTGCCCATTAGGGCCTCCTGGCCCATCTTAGCCCGTCCATCTCTACCCATCCTCCCCAAGGCTCAGATGAGGGCCCAGCTCGCCGCCGGCACCTCCGTTTCCTCACCGGTGTCCCCCTGGCTGTGGGCCCGTGCCCGTGTCGGCAGCCCGTCTCTGCCGGTTATTTGTGGTGGGTCCTTGGACCGTGGAAGGGCTGGCTCTTCGTCAGGGAGACCGGGCACTAACCACCGTCAGGGGCCTCTTGCAGCCATTTAGCAGCGCGGATCTGGGGGCACCTGCCGTCCGCCAGGCACCCGTCCGGATGCTGGGGCGGCCGCGATGAACAAATGGGATGTAATTGTGCCTCGGCAATGAGACTTCTCTGAGGGGTGTTCACTTGTATTTTATTACCGCTGCTGGCCCCACGCTCTG
Organism: Helogale parvula; assembly: GCA_004023845.1. Classification (NCBI taxonomy): domain Eukaryota; kingdom Metazoa; phylum Chordata; class Mammalia; order Carnivora; family Herpestidae; genus Helogale; species Helogale parvula. The sequence goes on from PJEM01005047.1 coordinate 104,453, forward strand.
CTCCCCACCAGGGGCGTGCCTGCGGGCCAGCACCCCTAAGGCGGTCTGGAAGGGTGGCCTGGGAACGCAGGCTGTGCTCTGCATTCGCGGAAGACGATTTTACAGGAAAAGGCAGCGTCTCGGGGGCTGTCCCCGTCACTAGCCCTGCTCCGGACCGCACTGGTTTTGTTAGGGTCTGTCGCGCGAGAGCCAGAGGACAGCGGGGTCGTGACGCGTACGGGCAGCAGGACCCACGCACCAGCTGTCCTGTGTTTTTCTTAATGTTTCTTTTTGAGAGAGAAAGAGAGACAGAGTGTGAGCAGGGGAGGAGCAGAGAGAATCCACAGGATCTGAAACAGGCTCCAGGCTCCAAGCTGTCAGCACAGAGCCCGATGCAGGGCTCGAACCCATGAACCGTGAGATGATAACCTGAGGCAAAGTCAGACACTCAACCGACTGACTGAACCATCCAGGGGCCCCCAACTGACCCAGTTTTTAAACACAGTACGGTACTTAGTAAAAAGATTATTCCTGGAGGATAATTTTGGGTGGGCCCAGGACACGGCGGCAGGCATGGTGCTCTTCTGTGCATGGGAGAAAAATCAGGTGTATTCAAGTGAGAAATCAGGGAAACAAATTCTCATTGTTATTCAGTAGCACTTGTTTTTGAGCCTTTTGTAAAACCAAAACTTGAAAAGAAATGTCAATATATGTCTTCTTCTCTTCCTTCCTTCCTTCCTTCCTCCCTCCCTTCCTTCGTGCTATAGGAGGAAGCACAACTTTTTTTTGACTTCTTGGATTCTATGTGCTTGACTCTTCAAACTTTGCATTAATATACATTTTTCTTTATATTTAATTTATGTGACAGCCAAATTACATGCCCTTAATTGAATTAACACAAATTAGATCTGAAAGGAATTGAGGAATAAAAATTTGGGATGTTTCTTGAAAGCTTTCTTATTGCTTGAAGCTCTTTGAAAAAAAAAAAAAAATCTCTCTTCCTTAGGAACGACACCAATTAAAGACATATTAGAGTTAATACCGGTAACATCTTTCCATAGCGGGGGTGATTCATAACTGCTTCTGATCCTATTATTTCAGAACTCAAATGTCAAGCATCTAAAAGCAAGGTTGGCTTCAGGGAGGAGCCAGCATCCTCGCACGTGAGCCTCTGGTGAGCCGGGAGTCAGCCACTCCTTGAGATCTTCCAAGGAGCTGTACCTGGCGACACGCATCAGGAGAGGGTGCGGGAACCCTGAAATCAGGGCTTCTCAGGGGTGGAAAGATCTTCCAGGATTCTGGGCTCACATGCGCCCCCCTCCCAGCCCCTGGGCTGTGTCCTTCATCCTGTGTTCCCCTGGGTGTTCCCTTGGCCTGCCGAGAGCCCAGGCCGCCTCTGGCAGCGGGACCGAAGGACACAGCTCCCTGGATGAAGCGGGTCTCTGTCTCCCTGCGGCCTGGCCTGTGGGTCACGGCCCCCCCACCCCGAAAGGCCGGGCCCTAGCCGCACACTGGCGGGCTTGAGGGTTGAAGGCACCGCCCACTCCTTTGTTGCCCGCGGCCGTGAGTTGGGGTCCTGCCCCTTCCGCAGTCTGTCCTGTTGTCCAACAGGCGACGCCGTGATTTTTGGAAGGTGCCGGCCCCCGAGTGGGCTGGTCGGGCCGCAGAGTCAGCACCAAGGAACTTATTAGAAATGTAAACTGTCTGGCCTCTGGCAGACCTACGGAATCACAAACCAAGGGCTGGGGTGGCTTCAGTGGTCTGTGTTTTAACAGGCTTTCCAGATGATTCTGACACTCCTGAAGCTTGAGCACCACTGGTCCTATTTCCTAAATGGTCTGATGCAAATGCATCGTGTGGCCCATGCGGAGTGGGGCCTCAGGGGCGCTGTCCCTGGCCTGCAGCGGCACCTGCTTATCTGGACGCTGAAGAGTTGTTCCCTGAGCCCGCTCGGCGTTGGGGTCCCTGGCAGGCGGGGGCCTCCTCAGGGCCCACGGGCGTCTGTTGTCAGCCGCCTCCCAGGCCGGACGCTCTCGAGTGTCTCTTCTGCAGGCACGGGGCGGGGGGGTGGGGGGGGAGGGGCGTCTGCCCCGTGCTCTGCTGGATGGCTGCACCCCCTGTGTCCTCCACCTCCGCCGCCAGCAGTGCCCCCCGGGGACTCTGCGTGGGCTTCCAGAACCAGGGAGCACCCCGTGCGTCTCTTGCCATAGAGCCCACGTGGCAAGAGAAGAAGTGTGTCTGTCCTTCCGTGAAACGTCAAGAGAGGAGGCGGCAGTCTCCCACCTTCCGCTGGCGTTTCTGAGCTGTTGCAGCAGCCGAATGGCTCCTGTGGACGCGTGCGCAGCCCGAGTGGGCTCGCTGCCGGGGATGATTGCGGGGGACCCTGGTGGCAGTGGGGCCCACCCTAGCGCAGGGGGGAGTGCCAAGGCGGCACCTGGCTCCGGGTAGCACATCGAGGAAATCAGGAACACAGTGCAGCACCCGGACGGCTCCCCGGGGACAGCCTGTGCGTCGTGTGCACAGGAGGGCGTCCACCGCTCATCTCAGAGGGGACGCCCTGCGGGCTTCCCGCCACGGATGGCCACCTGCAGGCACGTCGCTGTGAGGCCTTCCTTCCTGAGGTTGGAATTACTGTTCGGGTCCCATCAAAAATCAGTTCTCCGCTTTTTATGTTTTTGGAGGAGGCGAAGAGTGGGGGAGGCGGGGCTGCGGGGCCTGAGGCCGGTGCCGCACTGCGAGGAGAAGGGGAGCACGCCGGGAAGTGCGGGGTCGGGGGGCTGCGGAGAGCTGACTGTGCCCGGGGGAAGACCGGGCTACAAGCTGGTGCACACTGGGCCCGATGCCTCGGCCCTGCGCCGGAGGAAGGGCGGGGTTCGCGGCTCCTGGCAGGTGTGACAGGCTGGGCCCCGCAGTTCCCCAGACGGAAGGTTGATAGGTAATTCCTACAAAATGACACTTCACCAAGGGAGTCCGAGTCTCTGACAAAGGACAAAGTACAACTTCTCTTTCCTTCCTCTTGTTCTCTAGAGGGGGCACTGGGTAAGTGTGTCTTCTTAGGCATCAAGAGGTGTCGAAGCCAGCAGTTGATTTGCACCCTCAGCTGACCTCCGGGCAGGCCAGCGGCCTGCAGAATCATCTCACCTGCTGCCCAGTGAGAAGACCAAACTGGAGCCATTGGCTGTCTCCCTGGTGGCAGGTCTCTGTCACAGATGCCTGTGACGCACATGCCGCACTGCCTGAGAGGTGCCATTGGATTCTCTTCTGCAAAAACGTGTGGACTGAAATGTGGGCATGGCTCCACCCTCACAGCTGGTTGGGATTTGATCCCCTGGGTCTGTCGTGGCCATCCTGCCCGCTCCCCCGGGGCGGTGCCGCACGGCCACCGGCCACCGAGCCTCCTCTTACCGCTCTGCTGGGGGAGGCGGACGCCTCTGCGGGGGCATCTCGGGGAGGCTCCTCCCACCGCCTTCTCCCTTCCCGAGTGCCAGGCAGCATTCATCTCTCCCTGGTCACCACCCCCCACCCCCCCGGGGAGTTTGCTAGACCTTGCGTCACCTGCTCTGTCTCCCAGAGCACCGCCAGCGCCTCCGAGGATGGTGGCCGGAGACGTGGGCTAACACGCGAAGCCTGGCACGTGGCCAGCACCCACGGAAAGAGCGAGAACCAGGGCCAGCGGGCATCATTTCTGCACCACGGGGAGAGCCAGACCTGGGAACGGCACCTTCAGTTAGTTACTCCTCTGCTTTCGGAAGGATGCCTTTTTCCAAAGTCTCTGCTGTGTGCATGCCGAGGGGAGCGCTGTGCCCGCCACCCCGTGGCTGGAGGGAGGGAGCTGCCCTCTGCTCGCAGAAGAGCCGGCCCCAGACGCGGGAGTGGACGGTGGAGGCCCCGCAGGAGCCTCGGCAGGGCAACCCTGTGGGGTGGTTTTTCATGGGTCCAAGGGACTGTCAGAATCCCTGGTCCTGAGAGAGTGTGTTTCTCGCTGTCACACTGGGGAGATGAACTCTCCCAGACGTGGCCACGGCCACGCTGCCAAGTCCGCATTTGCATTCAGTACTTTACTTACAAACGACACACGTTGCCAGAATGCTTTATTTTGGTTCGGGAAGGTAAATTGTAGTAATTATTTTGGGACACGGAAATGCATACTTAAACTTGAAGACAACCCCCGTTGCCAGCGCTAGAGCCTGCCACGCAGGGAGGGCTTTGCTTGTGTGCGCCGCGCACGGGGGTGTGCCTGCAAACCACACCGGCTCAGTCGGTGGAGCATCTGACTTCAGCGCGGATCATGATCTCTTGGTTTGTGGGTTCGAGCCCCGCATCAGGCTCTCCGCTCTCCACACAGAGCCTGTCTCAGACCCTGTCTCCCCCTCTCTCTGCCCCTTTCCAGCTGGCACACTTGCTTGCTCTCTCAAAAATAAATGAACATTAAAAAAAACTAAAATGAAAACAGATGAACACGCTGACACGAACCAGCTTACCGTTGATAGGACGTTTTCCCAGAGCGTCCAAAGACGGTGGCGGAACTTTCCCACGTAGTAATGAAATGTGAGAAAACCACAGAAGGTCCTGCAGGCCTTTCTTGGGGTGTTACCGAGTGTCACCAAGTCCGCACAGACGGAACGCAGGCTGTGTGACGGCTCCACATTCACCCCAACAGTCGATACCGGGACAAAGGGCCTGCGCGGGGCTTTGTCTGGTTACTGTTCGATAAAAGTGCTTTGCTCAGACAAGAAAGTGCAGCTCCCAGTTTTGAGGGCTTGATATATGTAGATATTAAAGTCCTCATCAGAACTCTGTGCACACTGTCTCTGCTGAAGAGGTGGTGAGGTAATTGGAAAGCCGTGGCTGGGGTCCGTTGTGCTGTGGCACCATAAATCTCGAGGGGGTGACGGGCGTACAATGGTCACACTCTTTCACTATCAGGGTGGCCCGTGTCTGAACTATTTATTAACTGAAACGTGAATGGGCGAATGAAGGGCCAATTTATATGTTACACTGGGAGATGTATTACGACTGCCTTAAGCATTGATTCCCCCCGCGGCGTATTCTCAGTTGGGGTGGAGACGCCGAGGAGGCCAGTAATGGGGGCGTCCTTATCAGATGTTGGATATTTCCCCAGACTGTCTGCAACCATTAACCTTCATATTATCTGACTTTAGTGATTAGTACGAGGCACGTAAAACCGTATTGATGGCCAGTCTTGGATGAGAAGGGCGAGCTGAGTTATGGGGGTGGCTTCTGCTGACTCTGGGTGCCACGATAGCATTAACGCTACTGCCGCGGAATTGCTAATTTGTCATCTCTTTCATGGTGTCGTCCGAGACGTGGACGAATGAGTGAAGCAATAATTGTGTGGCGCAGCTTTCCCGGGAGCGCGCTCGGGGGAGGGAGGCGTCAGGGCGCTGTCACCAGCGCGTCCCTCCGGGGCTGTGCCGGTGGCCGCGAGGCCCGCTGCTCACGAACGCCGGCTCTGCGGTCGCCCTCTGGCTCTCTCGGCCGTCTCGCCGGCCGCGCCAGTGCGGGCCTGCATCTTAATCAGGAAGACCTAGATTCGTGTACCCTTCACGTGCGGTCCTGCTGAGCCTCCGGCTGCTCAGGCCTCTGGACCCCCCCTCAGAGCGGGTTCTCCAAGTTTGTTCCTACAAGGGAGCCCGAAACAGTGGGGTGCCACCTAAGGGAGAAGTGAGTCCACATCAGCAGCCACCCCGGCGTCCTTCTGAGCAGGACCGAACTCCCAGCCTGCACCAGTGAGACCCGGGGCAAACGTACAATGATGGCACTTTCTTATTTATTTGTTCGCTTGTTTGTTTATTTAAAGAGAGAGAGTATGAGTGGGGGAGGGACAGAGAGACGGGGAGACACAGAATTCGAAGCAGGCTCTAGGCTCTGAACTGTCAGCACAGAGTTTGAACTGGGGCTTGAACTCATGAACCACCAGATGGTGACCCGAGCCTAAGCTGGATGTGCAACTGACTGAGCCCCCTAGGCACCCCAAAATTATAGTACTTTCAAAGATGGAAAGGGCCAGGACGATTGTCTTGCCCAGAAAAGCCCGAAGCAAATGGTCCAACAGAAGTGCGTCAGGCCTTCAGACCTGTCTCTCTGCAGATGCTGCACATGGAAAGGGACCGCTTCGGGCTTCGTTCCCAGACCGCGTTTGCGCAGACATTGCTGGAGTTGGCTGGTTTCTCCCTGTTAGGTGCCTGTAGATGCTGGTAGGTGCCACCAGATGATGGCAGTGCGTGGAATTCTGGCAGGCGGGTGGGGAGTAAGGGACAGAAGGCCTCCATTAAAGGATATTTTCTTCTAAGAAATTTTCAGGGGCGCCTGGGAGGCTTAGTTGGTTGGGCGTCTGACTTCAGCTCAGGTCATGACCTCACGGTTCATGGGTTCAAGACCCGCGTTGGGCTCTGTGCTGACAGCTAGCTCAGAGCCTGGAACCTGTCTTCAGATTCTGTGTCTTTCTCCCTCTCTGACCCTCCCCTGCCCATGCCATCTCTCTCTCTCTCTCAAAAACAAATAATAAAAAAAATTAAAAAAAAGAAATTTTCAATTAAAATATGCATTTATCTGTTTTTTATAAAGTCTTAATAAACTCGGAAGTAGAAGTAAAAGCAATCACCACAGTAGTGATGCCGGTTAATACAGGTTTCTTGGCCAGTGTATGGTTCCTGAAGACACAAACAGTAAGAGTTTAATATTTTACTTGGCGTGGACCCCTGTGTTGGGTCTTTTCCGGAAGTCAGAGTGTTCTGGGCTGTCTCCACATCGCTTGCTTTGTTTCTGGCCTCATCCAAACGCAGCTTCTGAGCACGGCCCCACTCACTCATCAGCACTCATGGGGCACCTGCCCTGTGCCAAGCCCCCAGGGTGAGGGGGCGAACCGAAACAGCACAGCCCCCCCCCCCCCGAGCTTCTTGGTCCCATAGGGAAGAGAGATGTCCAACAGTAACTGGGTGAACCGAGGCAGGATGGAGCTGTGGGCGTGCAACGCGCGTGCGTACCTGGTGGAAAAGCAGGAGCGGCTCGAGAGAGAGGGCGGAAACACCCCTCAGGTCTTGCTTCCTCTCAGGGTGGCTTGCTTGCGGGTCTGCTGGCTTCCCCCACCCCAGGCCTTCCCCAGAACTTGCAGAGAAGCAAAGCAACAAGCGCAGGACCCTCGTTTCGGTTTCATCTGTTGGCATTCTCACGTGCGTACGGCCAGTCGGCTCATGTGCGGCGCGTGTTCTTCCTCCAGGGAAGGCCGCCCCGGAGCGGGCCGTGGAACTCATTCTTGACTGTCTAACAGAGGTCCACGCGTTAACAAACCAAGCCTTGGCATGTGTCCGACACCTCCATGGGCAGCGTGTGCCCCAGCGCTGGGCACCACGACCGTGTACCCTTCCCAGCGGACTTTCCAGGGAAGTTTTTCTTGTCAGAAGCCCTCCGGACTTTTTGAGGTGTCTTCTTATGGAAAATTGCAAATATATCAGAAGGCTGATCACTTAGAAGTGATCCCTTTAAGTCCATGTCCCGCACCAGCCAGTGCAGTGGCTCGGCACGAGCAGCCGATCGACGTCGCGCATCCCTCCTGAAAACTGGACTTTTCCAGCTTGTTTCCTTCCTGGCCATTTGGTTGCCGAGGACCAATCCTTGTGGTCGTTTGCTTAAGAGGCTTAAGACGTCTCGTCTCTTTGATAAGCACGCGGTTTCTGTCTACCTCTTGCCCTGGCCGCCCCGGGTGAGTGTGGGTGGCGTGGCACCTGTTTCAGTGACAGGGGGCACGATGCCGGTGGGCCATTCTCAAGCTTGTCCACTCGTCTACATTTGTCACTTACTCCCTGCGCCTGCTCAGCCCCACCCCGCCCCCGCCCGCCCAAACTCATGTAGAGTAAGATGTCCCTTCTGTTGGCACTTCTAGTAATACAAGTTCAAGACCTCTGCAGGCAGGAGGGTTATTTTCCTAGGAAATATTCATCATTCATTAATTTGCTTTTTTTTAATTAAAAAAAGTGTTAGAGAAGTATTCCATCGTATATATGCACCACTTCTGCTTTATCCATTCCTCAATCGATGGACATTTGGGTTTTTAGTGATGAAAGAGAATGAAATCTTGCCATTTGCAACAATGTGGATGGAAGTAGAGGGTATTATGCTAAGTGAAATAAATCAGGCAGAGAAAGATAAATATCATGTGATTCCACTCATTTGTGGAACTTGAGAAACTCAACACATGGACATAGGGGGAGGGAAGGAAAAATAGATAAAAATGGAGAAGGAGGCAAACCATAAGAGACTCTTACATACAGAGGACACCTGGGGTTGCTGGAGGGGAGGTGAGTGGGGGGATAGGCTAGGTGGGGGATGGGCACAATCTGAGTGCCTCCTAACTAAGGAGGGCACCGGCTGGGATGGGCGCTGGGTGTTGTATGTAAGAGATGAACCACCAGGTTCTACTCCTGCAACCAGCACTACACAGTATGACGACTAGCTTGAACTTAAATTAAAAAAAATTTTTTTAGAAAGAGTATGTGAGTGGGGGAGAGAGAGAGAGAGAGAGAGAGAAGAGAATCGTAAGTAGGCTCCATGCTTTGTGTGGAGCCCTGTGTGGGACAAGCCCTATGTGGGACTCGATTCCACAACCCTGGGATCGTGACCTGAGCTGAAACCAAGTTGGATGCTGAACCGACGGGGCCACCTGGGCGCCCACATCAATCTGCTTTTTAATAGTATGCGCGTTTGTAACCGCATGCTCAGTGCAGCCTGTCCCGCTGGCGGAGCTCAGCACCCACACACGCTTCTCCCAGGATGCTCCGCGGGTCCTTGAGCCACAGTGGCTGCTACCCCTCTGCTGAGTGACAGGCTTGCTGAGGCTGGTTGGCTCGTGGGCCTTGCAAACAGCCTAGTTTCACACCGCCACGAAAGCTGTTGTCTCAGTTCGGCTGTGCGAGCGCGGGTCATTCTTCTTCGGGAATTGTCTTCAGTTGGCTTACAGACGCCAGCGAACTTAGCGTCCTGGGACCCAGGTCCCAGGGTTTGGCCTCTTTAACCCCCTCATCCTGTCTTGATTCTGAAAGGACATGCTTCAGCTGTTTATTCAGTGTTCGAATTTAAGAGGATAAAATCCAAATAAAAGTCCAAATAAAATATTTGTTGGGAAGAACTCAGTTTGGTCCATGTGTCCGGCCACCTGTGCCTGGGTTGTCGTGCCCTTGTTTTAGGGCTGGTATGCTAGCCCAGGAGGGTGAGTTCCCGGGGGGCGGGCGGCTCCTGGGCTCCTGGCTCTGCCTCCCTGGGCAGCTCACCTGTCCAAACCGGGCTCCACCTCCTGGCTGAGGGACCCCAGGTCAGGGTCAGTCTTTCTGTCTGTCAGACCCCATTTCCTCCCCGATAAAAGGGGATTGTCAGTGCCTTCCTCTTCAGGGAGCTGCTGTGACCGGAAAGCAAGGTTAACGTGAGGAACAGGTTTTCTGTGGCGCCTGCTGCCTGGTGAGGACTCTGTCTTTATTAGCTGCTCTTCTTTTTATTACGTGAGGTGAGCAGTTAAAAGTGAGGATAGGAGCGTTTTATGACCTGCTCAGGGAAGGGGAAGAGAGCTCCCTGCATGACCACCTACTACGTGTCAGGCATTGTGCCTGGTGTTCTCAGACCCATTACCTCATTTGGATGCTGTGCCGAAGAAATCGCTGCTCAGAGCGATGATAAAAATCACCAATAATGGGAATGGCAGCTGTGCTGTGGGTCACGCACCAAGTCAGGCCCCCTGCGGGACTGCCACTGCCGTCACCCTACTTCTCAGACACAGAAGCCAAAGCATGGGAGAATAGGGGTTTGAGGCCACACAGATGACAAATGGCAGATGACAAATGGCTCTGGGCACAGAGTGGTGCGACCCCAGACCAGCACTGCCATCTCACGGACACTCACAGCACCACGCCCCTCGTGGGCATGCTCGGTTGGCGTGATGGCCCCAGCCCTGGGACAGGTGAGCAGTGGGCCCTTTTACCTCTGGTGATGCACCTTGCGGCATCACGTGGGAATGTTTGCACACCTCTGTGCTTCCAGCAGTGACTGAGGAGGTCACCACATGTCTCCTTTGCTTTTGCCGAGGAACGGGTAATTGGAGACTGCGCCGTCTCTGACAGCTGTGGCCTCCCACCCACGGCACAGAAAGCTTTTACTGAGAGCCTTTTCTTGTGTATGTCCCCTCCCCCACAGACTATCAGGATTCAAACACAGCATTGCTTCTCCTAGGTTCTTACTGTTAATGAATGGCCGCAGGATTTGGAAGACTCCAGCTGAGTATAGGAGGCATTGCCAACGTGGAGGCAGTCAAGTTCAAAGATTTAAAAAAACCTTACAGAGGTCAGTGAAAATGGCACACACACCTGAGCTGTCCAGTCCCAGGCATGGGGACGCGGTGCTGGAATGCGGTTCCCTTCTGTCTCTGGATGCTAGTGCCGGAAATCTGCACGGCACCTATTTCCTCGAGGAGCGCGTGGCCGTTGGCCCTGTCCCCTTGGGGCGCGTGCACCTGTTAACCTCAGCAGCATGCTCCCTCATCTGTGTGTCTGGGGGGCATGGCCGTCTGTCTCTCTTGTAGTCCTGTCTGCTTGGAGGGACCAGAGCTGGTACATAGGAAGCCCTCGGTGTGTGGGTCACGTATGTGTTGGGACCTGAGCTGACAGCCTCCATCCCTGCCTCCTCAAGGACTCTGTGCTGTTGTTCGAGTGCAGGGTGTCACCTTCTTGGAGAGCCCAGAGGTGCCCGGGCTCTCTGCTCCCCAGCCGGCCTCCCCGCATCATCCTCCGTCAGAAGTCAGAGCCATTCTTTAACAACGGAGAGTGGGCCATGACCTTCCTCCTCCCGCCTACATCTTGTGGAAGATGCTCGATCCAACATGATGAAAGAGCCCTCTGCCTTCCCCACTTGGTCTCCTACCACCCAGACCGCCTGCAGATCCCGTTGTTTAAACTGCGCTAACGCACACGGCACGGAAGGGCGGCCACCGGGGCCCCTGGGAGTGCACGGTGGCCTCAAGCCTGTTCTCAGTGCTGTGCCCGCGTCTTCACTGTCCCACTCCAGAGCGGTCTCATCTTCCCAAGCAGAAGCTCTGTCCCCATTAACCACCAGCTCCCCGCCCCCTCCCCAGCCCTGGCGACCTCCGCTCTACTTCCTATTTCTATGGATTTGATGACTCCGGGTCCCTCCTACGCGGGGAATCACACAGTATTTGCCTTTTTGCGTCTGGGTTATGTCATTCACTATGATGTCTTCAGGGTTCATCCACATTGAAATGTGTCTCAGAATCTTCTTCCTTTTTTTGAGGCCGAGTCCCCTCCCGTGGTATGGATGGACCACATGTTTGTTTAGCCGTCCTCTGTTGATGGACACTTGGGTCGCCTCCACTTTTGGCCATGGCGAATGCTGCTTGCAACCAGGGGGTGCGGATATCCGTGTGAGCCTGCGGGCTCCTGGAGGCGCCCTCCAGCCTCCTCCACACGCTCCTGGGCACTGCTCCCACCGTCACTATCCCCTGTGCACCAACTCCGGCACCTGCCGCTTGTCCTGTCGAGGCTTGGCCCAAGTGACCCCCTCTGGAGGTGCCTCCTGGACGCCCGAGCCGAGCCTGTGCCCTCACGCTCTGTCCCTCTACCCTCCTCCGTACTCTCGTCGGTTAGCTTCACTGCTCAGCTGCAGGATTATGTGTGAACCTTTTGGGACCCCAACAAATAACACGTGTGGACTGGGGGTAACAGAATCAGACAGTCTGGGCCACTTACATTCGTTTGAACCGCAGCTCCTTCCAGCTTCCGTGCACATCCTGGCTTCCTTGCACAGCTCCGACTTCTGTTCTGCTTTTGTTCTCGAGGGCCTGTCGGGCCCTTCTCGGCGACCAGAGCTCCTCTCTGCACAGAACAGACTACCAGATGCCCAGTGGTTGGGTGGGTGAGCCAAGGGCACGGGGCTCCACAGAGCCAGTCACTTGCCCCCGAGTGAGGCCTTTGTGTGAAGAAATTCCATGCTTCTTATACAATAAAGCGTGAAACCACATTGGGAAAAAATATGTCAAACTAAATAACGGAAACCACTTTCCATTGACTTCTCAGGTCATTTGGCCTGACCCCGGGCCTCCGTGGCCAGCCCTCCGGTTAACTACAGATGGCACGGAGAGATTAGTCCACAGTTAGCGCTGACTCCCTTAGTCGTCAATTTCTTGGTTTTATGTTCTGGACTTTGCCCTGGACCCCCAACAAAAGCTTGGTCCATCTGGAGAATGGCACCCATTTGTCACTAGCTGAACCAGATACCCAGGAGAGAAGGAGTCACACAGATCAGCATCTTTTGTGACAAGGCCTCCCGGAGATGTTTATTTGACCTGTACTGCACCCAGTGGGCCCCAGCCATCTATGCATCCTGTAAGCCCCCGAGAAAACAGTATCTACTGCTCCAGGGCTGGAAGGATGTTGCCAGAGGTTGTAAGAAATCCACTCAGACGGTTGACATCTGTCACTGGGGTTGCCACTCCCACTTCCCACCCCGTCTCTCTCTCCCTGTTTGAAACCACTAAAAGCAGACGGAGCGACTGCACTTCTCCGTCAGCGCGTCTGTGAGTGGTAGGGAAGGTTACATATTAAATGACCTCCTTGGGCGCCAGTTTCGTAATAAAGCATTTAGCAGCGAGCAAGTCGGTATGTTTGTGCTGGGTAGTTATTTGTTTCACTGAGATTAAAGAACTCTGAACTTTCAGTGTGTGCTGTTTATTGTATTGAGCTGTGTTTAAAGGAAATCTACTGCTTTTTCATTGACTGGAGTCTCTAGCTAACAGCACTTTAAAGAAGTGGAAAATGCTCAGTTATCACCCGATGTGAGCGGGATCAATAATCGTTTAGTAGTGTCTGACGACGGGCGGAGCCATTACACACAGGAGCGGGGTTGCCTCGAGTGGCTCTTATCAACCCATTGTCCGTCTCCGCCTGATAATCAGACCAAAAATATGGGGGGCATTCTCCCTTCTTAAATCAAGCTCGTGAAAAGCATTTGAAATAATGATGAACCCCCCGCCTGGTTGTTGAGCTCAGCAGGCAGGGAGGTCCAGGAGCTGGGTAGCTTTCTGTCCCAGACGGGACCGGAAGGTGCACGCTACAGTGAGACACGCATTGAATGACGTCAGAGGGTGGGTCTCACACGCTGAGAAGATGTTTAAGAAATTGGGGTGTAGAGCCCGAAGTAGTTGCTGTTTCTGCCCCCTTCTGTCCTTGGAGTCTGAGCGGGGCCGCGGCACACGAGGCGCGGAGCGGTCACTGGGGCACGCTGGCTGCACCGGGGGTTTTCGTGCGCGCTCTGTGAGACGGGGTGGAGGGAGAGTTCCGGGTTGTAGTTGGACTTGACCCCATGCTCAAGGACACTGGGTGCTCAAGGACACTGGATGCTGCAGAGCTCCTGACGGGATCCCCCGAGCCCTGCTCCGGGCAGGACGCTGTTTTAGGAGGGGGTCCCGGCTGCGATGGGCCACGTGTCTGACGGTGTCCCCCAGAGTCGTAGATGGTGTGGATGCTCTCTAGGCTTGTGGAGCAGAGGGTCGTGTCAGGGCTCCAGAGATGGGGAGCCCATGGCAGGCCTGGGGGCTTGTCCACCGTGGTAGATCAGACCCTTGTCCGTCCTGTCCTTTGTCGTGACTCACGGTGTCTCCTGAGGGACCAGGCAGAGTCTGTGTCACCGCCGCCAGAGTGTCTGCAAACATGTGTGACTGATACCTCGAATGTGGTGTGACCGCCTTGGGCGCCCGCACTCTCCCACTCACGAGGAGAGCAGTTCGCGCAGCCGCCAGACCCGAGCCCCTGGCGGACCCCCAAACCGCACGCCAGACTGGGGGAGCCCGCCCCGTTCTTGGGGAGGACCCCAGCGTCTGTCGCATCACTGCCATTGCCCCTGCCTAGCGCCCGAGATCAAGAAGGTCAAGCGCTGGGTAAGTGTCACAGGCCGGCTCCTCCTGCCTCGGGCAGCACCTGGCCCGAATAAAGCAAATCCTGCGCGCGCTCCTGCAGCGTTGTCACCGTGCTCCTGCGTGACTCTGCCGAGCTCCCCGGGGGGCGGGTCCCTGCTCCGAGCTGCCCCCCCAGCGCGCCTGGCCAGGCCCTCTCCTCGCCTCGATCCACAGCGGAAGGACGGGCCTGGCCCCCCAGCATCCCCTCCCCCGACCTCGTGTGTACGTCCGCTCCCACACACATGCACACGCCCACCTGTGCCCCCCCACGTGCTCACACCCATGCAGGCCTGTGCCGCGTGTACACCACCACCCACACTCACTGAAGACCACGGAGAGCAGGCGCGAGGCCCGTTTGAACACCCTCAGGAGCAAACCCTAACTCTCCTGTGACACGGCGACACCCGGGGCTGACTTCAGCCCCACCCGGCCACCCTTGTTTGCTGCCTCTGTGCCCCTCTCTGGGCCTGGATCTGGCCTGAGGTATCTGACCATTGTCACCAGGCCCCACAGTTTATCGGCCAGCCCCCTTACATCCCCGCCCCACTCTGTCAGGCTCCCATCGCCTTGCTCCCCGCCCGAGTGGCGCCTCCGCTGCGGCGAATGTCACTGCCGCACACACGGCCCGTGGCCTGGACATTTCCTACCCCTGGTCAGCGGCCCTCATTCCCCCTCCCCCCCAGGCGCAGCGCGGCCTGGCCTCTCACTTCCCCAGAAGGAGGCCCCAGGCTGCCCCCCGACACCCCGCGGCTCTCGGCTTGTGGTCTCCGCGGGCTCCTCGCACTCGTGGCCGAAGTTCACAGTTGGCCGTGTGAACCTGCTCCGCGCCAGCAGGCTGTGCTTGTGACCCCAGTCCCTTCTCCAGAGCCTGGGAAAGTGCCACCTTCCCTGGCAAAGGGGGCAGGGTGGAGGCCATTCTGGATCACTCAGATGATCCCCAAGACCCAATCTCACCCGGGGCCCCTTCCTGGCCTCGGTCAGAGGAAGTCGTGGCAGTGGAGGACGGGTCAGAGAGACACGACGTGGCTCTCCGTGGAGACAGAGGACGTGGACCACCAGCCGAGGTGTGTGGAACCTGGAGAAGGCAACCAACCTTGACGTTAACCCCGGAGGCCCGTGGCTGTCTGACCTCCAGACCGTGAGAGAGTAAGCTGGCGTTGCTCTAAGCCGCCGAACTGTGGCAGTTAGCCGTGGCGGCGGTGGGACAGGAACAGCCCAGTCCCTGACCGTGTCCCCGTGGCGGTGCTCAGCGGGTCCCTGTTGAGTCCGTGGGCGAGGGGAGCCAGGCACCGTGCCTTCCTTTCTCCTCCAGAACAATTCGGAGCCGTCTCCAGCCCCGCCCACTGATCCTCAACTTCCTGCAACATGGCCACTGCTCGTTACCACGTCTTACAAGACTTCTTTCCTCACCTGAAACTTGGGAACACTCCCCGTTCCGGAAACTTCTCCCACAGCCAACTGCTCTCATGTCTCCTGAAGCCTTTCTGTCTCCTGTTTGCTTTCTGCCTTTCCTCTTTGTCTTGCGCCTACGTAGCTCCCCTTCTCACGGGCCCCACAGCGACCTCTAAGTCGATGAGTCCTTATTTCTGTGGAGGCTCAACTCCGCAGCTTTGGCCCTCTGGTCGCACTGCACCCTGAGAGACAGAACATGCCACATCAAACATGGTCCTTTTATGTTTCTACCACACTCCATGATGTCTGGATGAGCATTTCAGAGTTCCTCTTCCCCGGAGAAAAAGGTTGAGTGCCCCCATGATTTTAGAGGGTGGCCAAAAAAGTCAATCTGCATTGACCCCCACTGGGCCTTGAGCACGTGGACAGTGAGGACCGTGGGTCGAGCGCCTGTGCCCAGGACCTCCCTAGCACACTCCCTGGTGCGTGGGTAGTAAGTGCTGTGGCCACACAACTCTTTTCTAGAATCCGTATTTTCTAGAGTATGCCTGTTCATATCACCAAATAACCTCATGACTAATTACCTTTATTTTGTTCTGGGGTTTCTAGAAGGATCTCTTAGATGGCAACTGCCTAAAGTATATGTCAGCACTTCACGTGATAAATCCAGGTATTCCTCTAAGGACAATCTCCATAAATTTCATGTTCCGAAGATGCCGATCTGTTGCCTCGCCCAGCGTATATCTGTGATGTCATTTGCTGAGAATTTCATCCCAGGAAGGGCTGTGTTAGCCTAGAGCTCTCTAAGAGAATTAAGCTGCTCAAGTTCAAGTAAGACTTTGTAATAAGCTAGACCCTGACAAAGACACCCAGGACCTGCACTGTGTAGTCTGTTTTTCAGGAAATGGACCTTCTTCTTTGTACTTGGCAGCCAACGTAAAGGGGGGTGTTTATTTTCCATTTGACATGTTATTCTGTAGTTTTGAAGGTGAGAAGGCATCCTGGTCAATAACAGGCATCCACGCTTTTTCCGCACCATTACCTTCTCTGGAACTCCTTTCTCCCTGATGCTATACTGTCATTTCCTCTCTGAGGCTGAATTAATTGCTCTTACCTCACGCCCATTTTGATCATCTCCTGATAATCCCTAACACAAAATGGCTGTGCTTACCCCCCGTGTCCATCTCGGGGCGGCCTCTCTGCCGAGCTGCCCCGTGAGGGCCGCGCAGCCCCAGCCTGGTGGCGGGCGAGCCCGGGCTCCCCCTCAGCGGGGCTGAGCCGAGGTGACCAGTGAGGCTTCCTCAGCCCGTGCATGTCAAGGCGAAAGCCCCCACCCACTTTGGGTTTTCACACTGACCGTTATACTTTTGACTCCTCTTGGCTTCCTGTCCCCTCCCATGGCTCCTAGGAGGATGTGAGGGTATGAAGGTATGAGGGCACGAGTGTGAGGGGTGCAAGTGTGGGAGGAACTGGTGTGAGGGATAACAGTGTGTGAGGGGTACGAGTGTGAGGGGTCCTGGTGTGAGGGGTCCTGGTGTGAGGGGTCCTGGTGTGAGGGGTCCTGGTCTGAGGGGTCCTGGTGTGAGGGGTCCTGATCTGAGGGGTAATGGTAGGTATACTGGTCTGAGGGGGACTAGTGTGGGAGGCACTGGTCTGGAGGATAGTAGCATGTGCAGAGTACTAATGTGAGGGATGACAGGGCGTGAGGGATGACTGCGCGAGGGACAAGAGTGCGTGGGGGACGGCAACGCGTCAGGCCCGCGGTGTGATGGGCACTAACCAGTGTGTGGAGTACTAGGTGAGGGATGATAATTTTAGCTTCCGAGGGATTCACGTTCCAATGGAGGACACTGGAAAGGGGACCAAAGCCCAGGGCCGCTGGCGAGCGCACTTGCGGGGTCCGCAGGGGGCAGGAGAGCAGGCTTCGCAAGAGGAAGCCGTGCAGGCTGTGAGGCCCTCGGAGAAAACGGCCCCGGGGCCGCGCTCCTCCTCGCAGGCCTTCCCGGTCGGCCGCGGCGCGGAGCGTGGTGGAGGGCCTGGCCTCAGCAGGCCCCGGCGCGGGGAGCCCGGAGGCCAGCAGCTGCCGAGCCAACAGCTTGGCGAGGACGTGGCCTGCAGGCTGGCGAGCGCCGGGGCCTGTGCTCTTTCCGCGCTAACATCTGCTTTTAAGTGAACTTTGAGAGGCGGTTGTTCATACAGTGGGAAGACTGTAAAAATGCCTCTAAACTCACTCTGGATAATGGCTCGCTTCCACTGAGGGACGGTCTGGAGATTCTAATGGTCTCAAGGATTACGGTTCAATTTCCAGTGTTAACAGCAGAGCCGGAACTGGCAAAGGCGGTGAATGGCCATTTTCAGACGCTTATGAGTAAAAGAAAGGATATTTTCCAATCTCTGCCTTTTGTCCCCCGGCATAGCAGAAAATACGCTTTTCATGCACACATGAGCAGGCATAATGCTATTCATTTTGTGCATAACTTTTAATCTCAGGTCAATGCTGGGTTTCTTTTTCTTTTTTGTTCAGCTTTTCTTGAAGGAAGGGCATATATTTATATATTTCCGTACACCGATACAGTAATGCACTTGCGATGAACTCTGTATTCAGTAGCTACTTCCGTGTGGTAGAGTCATTCTTTTAGGACACTGTTTTAAGGTTATTAATTTGAAGTGTTACATAGTGTCATGTAGATTTTCTAGTTAATCTTTTCAACGGTAATTGTCCAGGCCTGTCCCTTAGCGATATTTAAGAATATCCCGTGGCTTCTGGACTCTGTCGCCAGAAGCCCGGCCTCGGCCTCCTCCAGTTGGACACTTCACTCTTACCTCCGGTCCGTCTGCCCTTTGGCGCAGCCGCCTCGCTGAGCTGGGAGAAGGCGTGGCCGTGGCTCCTCGCACACGGGGGCAGAGAGAGAGAACGAGGCAGAGAGGCCAGAGCTCTTCTGTCGCTGGGGGGCTGACTTCAACCTGCCGACGAGGGTGCCGCCAGGCTCGGTGCCCGGCCGTGCACGCGGCCACCCGACGCTCAGTCTCCTCCTCGGGGGGTTCCTCTCCGATGGGCTGTCCTTCGCAGGGGTTGGGGGGGCACAGGGGACAGTGTGAGCCTGCTTGCCTCCAGCCGTGCTCCCCGCTGGCCCCCCTTCCCCAGCGTACCCTCTCTACATCTTTCCTTTCCATGTCTCTTTGGCCGACGGTTGACCTGCAGGCGTGGAGGGTGGTGGGAGGTGAGGACCGTCCACCCCTCCTGCTGGAAGGAACGGCCTCAGCTCTCAGGCCAAACTCCCCCCGGTGGTCCCCGGCAGCGTCGGATGCAGACACGGAGAGCGGCTCTCAGGTGCACGCAGAGGAAGGACATGGCAGCTGAGAGACGGCCTCTGACCCCAGGCCACCTGGGCGCTGCCTCAGAGCTGCGGGTCGGTCGGTGAGGGTCTGCGTCAGCCCTCGGACGTAACCTCTCCAGGGCCGCGTTACTTACCCGTCAGGTGAGGACTCTAGCGATGCTGGTGTTACGGGTTTGTCCTGGCAACGGATGCAGGGCCTGCATGTGATTATTATTTGTAAGTATGAAGTCTTATAATCGTTTTTTTGTGTAATTTTTTTTGGTTTATTTATTTTTGAGACAGAGAGGGACAGAACACTAGTGGGGGAGGGGCAGAGAGAGAGAGGGAAACACAGATCTGAGGCAGGCTCCAGGCTCCGAACTGCCAGCACAGAACCTGACGTGGGGCTCGAACTCACAGACCGTGAGATCGTGACCTGAGCTTAATTCGGACACTCAGCTAACTGAGCCCCCCAGGCGCCCCTGAAGTCTCATAATCTTGTGGATAAGTTTCCACAGAGGACGTCCGATGAAATCTGCACCTTATACCCTGACTTTCGGTGAACACAGAAGTTCTGAGTGACGTGCGCTCTGTCAGACGCTCAGGCGGCCCTGCCTTCCCGTTTCTGCGCCTCGCTGCGAGCCGACGGTGAGGAGAACGCCGTTCCCGCTGTGCCGGGGTCGCTGGGGGCCGGGGATGGGACGGTCTGAGCTCGGTGAGGAACCGGGCGGTTATGGGACCGAGGCGCACACGTGTGTGCTGGCACGGGCCACCGCCCGGTGCCTGGCGTCGCCTCCCCTGCGCCCCTGGGGCCTGCAGTCCGCGGCCGACTCTCCAGGGCTCTGGTCTGCGGAGACCGCCCAGGTCCTGGCGAGGCCCACCGTTAACAGCAAGGTTCCGATCTGTGCTCGGTGTGCTCACCTGGTCGAGGGCGGCTCCCCTGGGGCCTGCCCCTGCACGCTGCTCGGCTCTGTGGCAGGTTTGCTGAAGGTGGGGGCTGATGCCAGCCCGGCCCCCCGAGAAAGGACGCTGAGGAAAGAGAGTGGGAGCAGCCCAGGGACAGGGAGGCCTTCAGCTCTGGACTCGCTCCTAAAGGAGTCTGGCGACTCAGCCGCACCGGCAGTGTGGCCACCCTGGAAAGTTCTGGAGGGACTGGTGGGAAGCGGCGGCTCGGTCCAGTCTCTGAGAAATCTGGTAACAACCAGCCAAGCCATTTCTTACATTGTGTCTCACAGCTGAGCTCCTCTGTCAGGGCCATTCAGGGAGCGAGTGTAGACGGGTCATTAGGGGGCTTAGAGAGGGCTGGGCCCCAGCTCGGGAGGCAGCCCAGGCGCCTGAGCAAACACACCGCGTGTGATTCGGCAGGTTGGGAAGGGCACCCCATCATGCAGGGGGCTGTACGGGCAGGGTGCTCATTTATGAAAAGTCGTTTAGGGAGGCTTGCCGTGCGCGTCCCAGCCCGCACGCAGCCCACCGCGTCGGCTCGTGTCCCGCAGACCGCGCCTGCCCTTAGTGCCCGCACGGCTCGCGTGATTTTGCACGGAGTAGTGTAAAAACAGCTGCATTTTGCGTTTGCACCTGAAACCAGGGTTGAGCTCCCCGGGCAGACAGCGTCCACCGACAAGGCCTCGGTGTCACCCTAACGGAGGCCATGTCGCTCTGGGGTGATGTCTCCGTTGCTCTCCGTTAGCGGCCACAGTGTTTCTGCGGTTCATTACGTGGGCTCCATTCGCACACCTGAAGAGGTAGAGAGGTTAGGTCCGGGAGGCCCAGAATCTGCCTTCCTAGTCACTGATCCAGGAGGCTGAATGCCCACCGTGTTTTGGGGACCCTCATCTAAATTCTGACACCAAAAGTTTTGGCCTGAGTCTACCATCTTATACCCGAGAGTGGTCAAGATTTGGTCACAAGGTTGGTAGCCTTTCACCCCCCATCACCAGAACTGTGGGTCTGGGGCGTGCGGGAAGAGCAGGAGCCCACCGTGGACTTGGGACCTACCCCCACGGCACCTTGCGGTAGACCCGCTTTCCCAGACCAAGAGCACAGACGCGCCCTCCCGCCCGCAGCAGTGGCCGCACAGAGGCTGCCTTGGTCTGTGGGCCAGGTTCTCTACTCTTCAAGGAACGACACTCAACTCCCAATTTCCAAAGAGGAAACTGAGGCTCAGAGAAGGCCCGACGGCCACCGGCTGTCCCAGGGTCACACACCAGCCTTTCCGAGGAGTTTAGACCCATATGACATGGCCTTTCTCAGACTGTCTGTACTTCTGGGTCCCTTTGGAGCTTCTTACACGGGGCTGGGGAGCTCTGAGAAGGTTCTCCTGTCATTCCACGAATATGGCGAAATAGGTTACAGAGGTAGGATGCAGTCCTTGCTTGGAAGGGCTTGCTCCCTGATAGGGTGACAGGCACACCCACTGGTTTGTCATATTTACAGGGAAAACAAGAGGTTCTGGCCACAGATTATAGCGGGTCAGCAGGGGCGTGTGTGTAGGGGTCACGGCAGAGGTGGGCCCTCACTGTTGGATTTGGGGGCAGCGTGGTGGATGCGGGGACGGGATGTAGGGGTGAGCTCAGTGCAGCTTCCTTTCCAACACAGTGGAGGCTCTTCAGCGCCTCAGATCCTGCGTGAGCACAGGTACAAGTGGGGCTGCGCCACCACCTGCCCAGAGATAGAACAGACACCCTTTCTGTGTGGACCTGGCCCAGAGAGAAGGCTGGGAAGGCCTCCTTGGGTTGAGTGGTCAGTGTCCCTGAAAGTCTTTAGAGTCTTTAGAGTCGAAAGAATATTCCAGGCAGATGGAATGGGCCCGAAGAGGGAAACACCTCAGGGAGTTTGAGAACTTTTAGAAAGCTGATGCCAACGGCTTACACTGGGTTTCCTAAAATGGAAAATGCTTTCGGTTCTGATTTGGTGCTTGGCAGTAAAAGTCGTCAGAAGGACTTGGGAACCGAGCAGAGCCCTTCTAGAATGTTCACGAAGTTAGTTGCCTTCCATCTGGGGCGAAGTAAGCTACAAGCCCACGGAGTTAGTGCTGAGAATCAAGAGGCAGGACTTGGACTCTTTCACGGAACAGATGTTGTTAAGTACCTACCGTGTGCTAGAATCTAGAGTCAGGCAAGGAAAAAACATTCTTGAGCTGATTAGGACACTTTGAATCAGAAAGAGCTTCTCTCTGACTAAGTAGTATTGATGTAAAGGGTTGGAAGTATGTCCAATAAAATAATCTCTGGAAGGAGGCCCTATACCGTGGGACTTAGGGATGGGATAATCGTAGCCTGTTGGGTTATACTCTGTAAGACATGCATTCTAGGGTAAATAAGTTAACAAAGATGTGATTTAATAACACAAAATCATGTCTTGGATTGGTTAGCAGTCACCTTGATAATGCTCTGTAACAAACCACACCAAACTCAGCGGTACCACGGCAGTGACTTGTTTTCACCGACGTGCTGGCTGGCTGGGGCTGGGCTGATCCAGGACGCGCCGTGTCCGTGCTCCCCCAGCGATGGGCGAGCTGTGTCCGCAGCGGGGGCGTAAGGGAACACAGAGAAACATGGAGGCCTCTTAAAGTCTGGGCTTGGAACTGGCCATCCAGTCAGTCAAGGCAGGCAGTGTGCCAGGCATAACGTCAAGGGAGGGACTCCAGTGCCCTTGCCCACCGTGAGGCCTTGGCCGGTGTGGATTCAGAGTGTGCAGAGTTAGGGCCAGTGCAGTCTACCATCCCTCTCTGACCTGGAGATCACGTACCCAGCAACCTCTACCATCCAGAACATTGTTTCAGCACAAAATAAGCAGACGTGGTTTCAAATAAAATACAGTGACAAAACCCATAGCCTACAGTGCATGACTCTGCACCTGCAGGACCTTCAAGTTTTGCTCAGGAGTGTTTACTTCTCCCTTGTATTTATTCTGCCGAGAGTATGTCTTAGTCTGTTTGTGTTGCTGTAACAAAATATCACAGGCTGGGCATTGTATTTCTTACAGAAATTTCTCATAGAAACTTACTTCTCACAGTTCTGGAGGACAGAAGTTCAAGATCAGGGTGCGTGCAGATCCAGTGTCTGGTGGGCGCCTGCTTCCTGGTTCACAGACCACTGAGTTTTCACTGGTTCCTCACCTGGCAGAGCGGTGAAGGGAGTCCTGGGGTCTCTGGGGCGCTAATTCCATTTACAAGGGCATGGCCCTCATGACCTATTCACCTCCCCCCGTAAACACCATCACCCTGGGGGTTAGGTTTTAACATATGAAGTCTTGAGGGGGCGTAAACATTCAGTCCATGGCACAGAGCAATTCATAGTAGGGCTCCCTGTCACTCCTGCTAAGTCTCCTGTGTGTGCCACATGGGTTCTAGAATATTACAAAGGCAAAATTTAGCATCAAAATAACATTCTCAGGTTGGGAGCCAAGTATCTTCCAGAGATGAGATTATTTTCCCCTTGGGTTTCTAGTTATTTACTTCCTGTGCAACTCTGTGATGGCTTTTTAACCATATTTACGAGAAAAATACTGAATATATGGCATTTGCCTAAACATTATATTAGGCATGGAAAACCAGAAAGGACAGGTGCGCAGGCGAATGTGCCGTGTCCACATTTGTGGGATCGAGCTGGGGAACGGGCTCCGCAGGAGGAAGACCAGTATTACGTTACCCACGATCCCTGGGGTCCACGCGGTCCATACGACAGTGTGAACCGTTGCCATCCTACCAGAAGCCACTCGAGCGCCAGCCCACCCAGAAGGTCTTAGGTAGGGCTGGTCCCAGGAGGGCGGGACGTGGGGTGAGCAGCTCCACTGTCCACCCCTGTCACTGAGGCAGCCCAACACTGCGCCCCTCGTCCTCCATCCCAGTCCGTCCTGCAGCCTCACCATCAAGCCTGCCATTCGCTCCCAGGCCGCCATCTGGTCCGCTGCTCCTGAGCATGCATCCCCCCTGCACTCCTGAGCTGCTGCAGGGACTATTATCCGCTCTGCTGATCAGCATCCTCCCGGCGTTTGGCACGGCGCCCGCGCACAGGGGTGCTGGGAAAACGCGGCAGCACGTTCTCGGAATGCCGCTTCTGGCACCCCGACTGCCCCGTCTCCTCTTCTCAAGGCCCTGTCCAGGCCTCGAGGGGCTTCAACCTGCCCTCACTCCGCCTTCATCTCGGGCTGCTCTCACCTTCAAGGTCCAGCTCTTGGGGCTTGAGTTGTGTTCCCTAAAAAGATGCATGGAAGTCTCAACTCTTGGAACATGTGAATGTGACCTTACCTGGAAGTGGGCTATTTGTGGATTTAATCGAGTTAGGATGAGTCATATTGCATTGGCGGCCCGTATACGATGACTGCTGTCCTCATGAGAGGAATTCGGACACAGAGACACCCAGGTGGACCTCCACGAGGCGATCAGGGCAGAGATTGCAGTGACGCGGGCGAGTGGCCCAGGCCAAGGAATGCTGAGGATTGCCTGTGGTCACCAGAAGCTGGGAGAGAGTCCAGGAAGGTCCTCCCAAGAGCCACCAGAGGGAGCCAACCCTTCAACACCTTGATCTGAGACATTTGCCTCTAAAACTATGAGAGGGTAAATGTCTGTTTTCTAAGCCACCCATTTGTGATACTTTGCTCTGGCGACCGTAGGAAAATGACATGGCTGCCCACGCACCTGTGCTCTCCACTCCTCAAATGCTCCTGCCTCTCTTTCACTGCTTCTCCCAGTGAGCCCTGTCCTTCCATCCCATCTCGGTCTGGCCTCTGCCTCTGCAGAGGTCTCCTCAGGCTCCTGGACTGGCCTGGTAAGGCCCTTGTTTCGTGTCTTCATTTGCCTGCTCCTCCCCGTAGGCATGCACATTAGTGCTGTGACTGCATTTGCCGTGTGAATTTGGTTATTTTCTGGACATCACACCGGACGGTAAACTCCACGAAGCAAAGACTCTGGACTTTGCTTGTTGTTATAGCCCAGTACTGAGTACAATTCATAGCACGTGGGGGCTACCCAGCAGATGTTTGTTGGATTGGACGGATGATGGATGAGTGGGGGGTGGGTGAGTGGATGGTGGGTGGGTGGGTGGATGGATGGATTGGTGAGTAGAGGATAGAAGAGTGAGTGGAGGGATGACGGAAAACGAATGACAGGTGGTATTCTGTGGAGACTTTCTTGGGATAGCACTTGGCTATAATTCTCTTCTGTGCAGTTCAAGTGTTAACAGGCTCTCATAGGCTTTTTTCTAGACTTGAATAAGATTCTATCCAACTCTCACATTCAGTTCCCAGAAGTCTATACATTTTGTACTCTGTCCATTTTACAGATAAGGACACCGAGGCTGAGCATGACTTACCCAGGGTGGATCGGAAATTCTGCCTTTGCCTTTCACACCTGCGGCCACGCAGGCTGCCACAGTGCCCGACCACGGAAGGTGCTGAGGCTGAAGCAGCAGCCATGGGCGTGGGGGGGGGGGCTGGGCAGTGTCAGGCGGCAGCTGTGTCCCTCTCCGTTCCTGTTGGAGGGCTCGGCTGTCCCACCGCGATGTTCTCCCCGTGTCTTGTACGCTTGGGATGCGTCCTCCTTGCTTCCTCCCTGCGGCAGAGCCAGGGAGAATGGAGAGAGAGAGGCAGCCTCTCTCTCACTGTGCTAGAATCGTCTCTGGGGACTCCGTGTGAGCAGCTCTGTGCCTGGCTGCGGTTTTCTCTGTGGCCTCGCTGCGAACAGTGGCTGTTTCCAGAGTCTCTCATGACCCGTTTATACTTTGCAAACCATTTCGAGAACTGATGTTTACACAGACCCCCCCCCCCCCGCTTACATAGTTCTGCATGCTTCCGTGACATTTTTCCAGAAGCGAGCAGGAATTTATGAGAGTGTCTTCAGAAAATGTAGCTCCCAGATGATGTGAGCCAAATTAAGCCGCCAGCGTGCGTACGCGGTGTTGGCGGTGGGCGCAGACAGAAGCCACCTTGCCCCGATGGGATCGTGGCTTCGCGGTGGGGGCTGGGCTCTCATCTTCCTCCCAGGGACCGTCCTGGCAGCGTGGCCCAAGGAAGGCATGCGTTTCCCGAGCCCTGGGATAATACTATACCTCCTATTTATTTGAAATAAACTAGGCATAAGAAGTGAGATTAATGATATGTCCAGTCCCAGGGTAATCACTAAAATTAGCAGAAGCGAGTTGCATAATGCAAGTGGTGAGCGTCCTTTCCCCGGGTGCTCCTGGGCTGCTCTGAATGGTCGGGTGATGAGTAATGCTGGGCCTGTTAATGAGAACAAGAGGCTGCAAGGTTCTTTGCTGATTATTATCCCCTACTTACGGGTGAATGGTGTTTGGGGTTAAACGTAAGAAATGCTCTCTGCCTCCCCCTCTCTCCATCTCCTTCCCCTCTCTCTGCTTCGTCACCGGGCATTTTATAAATAGTGCTTGGGATCAGGGGGACTTAAAAAAAACAACATAACTCTCAACAGAAAATAAGACTCGCAGTGCGTCCTGGAGGAATGCCCCGTGTGCCAGAGGCCACGCGTGTGAGGGGAGGCGGCTTTGTCTCGCTGCTGTCGCCGAGCTGCAGACACCTGACCCAGGTGCACGATCGATCCGCACGCCGGCCTGGACCTGGCGTTTTGTTTGTCTGCAGCTTGCGTCCTCTTCAGTTGCGTGTCAGATCCTCAAAATCAATTCCTGTTTGATTTTTGCAACAGCCAATGGGCCACTAACAAATGACAAAGGGCCCTATTCACAGCAAAGGGATTGTTGCATCACAAGTACAATTTTTGCAGGAATTTAACCAAAAAAAAAAAAACCCAGAGAGAGAAAGAAAGGCAGCCCCTAACGAAGCACATAATTTTCCTGCATCATTTACGATCTCCTCAGACTCGCCAGCCCTCCTGCGGGCCGCCCAGCGCAGTCCTCAGGGGGTGCTCGCAGAGACGGGGCCCCAGAGCGGCATCGAGTCCCGGCCCCCCCCCCCCCGCCCCGAGGCGTCTGTATTCCTGCCGCCTGGAAGGGTTTCAGCCTCCCCAACTCCCTTCTTGTCGTTGCCCTGAAGAACTGTAGTGGGGTCAAGTCTGTGGTGTGGCCCCCTGTCGCCTGTGCCTCTGCTCACGTGCCCTTCCTGGCCCCTTCAGCTCCCCCCATCACATAGGGAGGGCAGGTGGGGGCCCAGAGTCCTCAGGTCACCATCACTGGTGCCTGCTGCCCTAGGCCCCGCCCCCAGCATCTCTGGAGGGCTAATGCGGCCGTCACTGCACAGCTGAGGCTCACTTTATAGAAGGGGAGATTTAAAATTTTTTTTTAATTTTTAAAAATTTTTTAATTTTTGAGAGAGAGAGAGAGAGAGAGAAAGTGGGGAGGGGCAGAGCGAGAGGGAGAGAGATAGACTCCCAGGCAGGCTCCAGGATCCGAGCTGTCAGCACAGAGTCCGATGCACGGCTCGATCCCATGAACCATGAGATCACGACCTGAGCCAAAGTTGGACGCTTAACTGACTGAGCCACCCAGGCGCTCCTTGAATGGGAGGATTTTTAATTTAGTTTTTTAATTAAAATTGTTTTGTAATTGCCTTCCAAATGTTTAGAAAAGCAAATTGGTAGGATATCACAGGGCTTGTGCATTTTTCTTTGAATTCTCTCCAGTCTTAATAGCATACCATGTTGGTACAATACTATCTTCTACTTGCTAACTATTTACTATCATATGCCTTTATTGTAAGATAGGTATTTTTTACACTGAAGAATTTTAAAATCAGGTGCGTCTCCATCCGCGGCACCCCACCGCGGCCGCTGGCCCACTCCTGTTAGTGGTGCACAAGATGGTGGTGCGCCTCACGACCGGTGGCCCCTGCCTGTGTCCCTGGAGCCGAGGTTGGTGCCTGCCGTTCCACCCCCAGGCAAGCACGAGAGCCGGCTGTGAGGGGGTGCCACCGTCCCCGGACAGGGACAGAGACGTAGCCCAGAGCGACCAGATGTATAATCACATCTAGGACAGTTGAAACACCAGTTCTGATTTTCTAGAATTCAGTGTTATTCTATTGTGTGTGTGTGTGTGTGTGTGTGTGTGTGAGAGAGAGAGAGAGAGAGACTTGGGGGTTGTTGGTGAGTGGCAGGGTGATTTACTTTACAGATCCCAACTCCTTTCTAAAAATATAAACAGGTTTATCTTGTTATTTTTTACTCTGACACTTTGACCAGATTCTAGCAGTTTCTGGCTTTAATGTATTAGACGCCTCCCTACTCCCTTCTTTCCTCCCCTTCCTTCCTTCCTTCCTTCCTTCCCATCTTCCTTCCTTCCTTCCTTCCTTCCTTCCTTTTGCCCTCCGCACTCCCCCTCCCTCCCCTTCCCTCCCTCTCCTGTTAAAGCTTCCCCTGTGCCGGCCCGGCCCTGCCCCACGAGCGGGGTTTCTGTGAGCCCGTTCCCCTCTGCCGACATCAGCCGCACGTATGTTCTCAGCTCGCTGCCCGTCACGGCTCTCTTCTGCCCCTATTTGGTTAGGAGAAAACATGTGTTTTCCGGAGTTTGTCTTTGGAAATTGACTGAAGCTCCTGGCAGCTTCTCCTCGCTGATGCGTGATCTTCTGGGCGGGTTTGGCAGGTGTCCTGACTCCCAGGCCCCTCGGGGTCACGGTCATTAGGCACACAAGCTCTTTGCTGTCTTGGGTAGCAGAGTCCTCCTGACAAAGAGAACTGAAGTTCGGTGCT